>CM017798.1:22776474-23003321 GCA_008086715.1 Sitobion miscanthi | reverse complement strand
AAATATGGAGAAAATTATACTTAAGGAATACACATGACAAAGTACAAACAAAAATGCTCAATAATTTTAAACAGAAAAACTATTCAAAACATTTAGTTTATTAAAGAAGGATTATTCATAGGGTACCAGATTATCAATGTTCAAGTCTACACAAAAATTTAACTAGAGTCACATTACTAAAAAAAAAAATTGAAAGGGAGGTGTGGGCGCCCGTAGGCAAATGCATTTTAGAAAACAAAAAAAAAAATATGGAGAAAATTATACTTTAGGAATACACAGGACAAAGTACAAACAAAAATGCCTAATAATTTTAAACAGAAAAACTATTCAAAATATTTAGTTTATTAAAGAAGGATTATTCATAGGGTATTAGATTATCAATGTTCAAGTCTACACAAAAATTTAACTAGAGTCACATTACTAAAAAAAAAAATTGAAAGGAGGTGTTGGCGCCCGCAGGCAAATGCATTTAAGAAAACAAAAAAAAAAATATGGAGAAAATTAAATAGTAAGAAAACACATTAAAGAGTTCAAACTAAGATGATTATAATCTTTACTGAAAATACTATTAAAAATAATTATAGTAGTTCATTTAAGAAGTATTATTCATAGGGTACCAGATTATCAATGTTCAAGTCTACACAAAAATTTAACTAGAGTCACATTACTAAAAAAAAAAAATTGAAAGGGAGGTGTGGGCGCCCGTAGGCAAATGCATTTAAGAAAACAAAAAAAAAATATGGAGAAAATTAAATAGTAAGAAAACACATTAAAGAGTTCAAACTAAGATGATTATAATCTTTACTGAAAATACTATTAAAAATAATTATAGGTAGTTCATTTAAGAAGTATTATTCATAGGGTACCAGATTATCAATGTTCAAGTCTACACAAAAATTTAACTAGAGTCACATTACTAAAAAAAAAAATTGAAAGGAGGTGTTGGCGCCCGAAGGCAAATGCATTTTAGAAACCAAAAAAATAAAATATGGAGGAAATTATACTTAAAGAATACACATGACAAAGTATAAACAAAAATGCCCAATAATTTTAAACAGAAAAACTATTCAAAATATTTAGTTTATTAAAGAAGGATTATTCATAGGGTATTAGATTATCAATGTTCAAGTCTACACAAAAATTTAACTAGAATCACACTACTCAAAAAAAAAAATGGAAAGGGGATGTTGGCGCCCGAAGGCAAATGCAATTAAGAAAACAAAAAAAAAAAATTAGAAAAAATTAAATAGTAGGAACACACGTTCAAGAGTTCAAACAATGATGTCCATAAACTTAAATGTAAAAACTATTAAAAATAATTATTGGTAGTTCATTTAAGAAAGATTATTCATAGGGTACCAGATTATCAATGTTCAAGTCTACACAAAAAATTATCTAGTCACATTACTGAAAAAAAAAAATTGAAAGGGGGGTGTGGGCGCCCGCAGGCAAATACATTTTAGAAACCAAAAAAAAAAATATGGAGAAAATTATACTTTAGGAATACACAGGACAAAGTACAAACAAAAATGCCCAATAATTTTAAACGGAAAAACTATTCAAAAGTTACAACTGGTTTCTCAATTATAATAATGTGTTGTAATTTATTGTTATACTTGCAGCAGTTATTTGTTCAAACTAAATAGAAAAGTTAAAAATTAAACTAAAAAGAAGGATTATTCATAGGGCACCAGGTTATCAATGTTCAAGTCTACACAAAAATTCAACTAAAATCACACTACTCAAAAAAAAAAATGGAAAGGGGATGTTGGCGCCCGAAGGCAAATGCAATTAAGAAAACAAAAAAAAAAAATTAGAAAAAATTAAATAGTAGGTACAAATTACTAAAAAAAAGAAATTGAAAGGGGGGTGTGGGCGCCCGCAGGCAACTGCATTTAAGAAAACAAAAAAAAAATTAGAAAAAATTAAATAGTAGGTACACATTACTAAAAAAAAGAAATTGAAAGGGGGGTGTGGGCGCCCGCAGGCAAATGCATTTAAGAAAACAAAAAAAAAATATGGAGAAAATTAAATAGTAAGAAAACACATTAAAGAGTTCAAACTAAGATGATTATAATCTTTACTGAAAATACTATTAAAAATAATTATAGGTAGTTCATTTAAGAAGTATTATTCATAGGGTACCAGATTATCAATGTTCAAGTCTACACAAAAATTTAACTAGTCACATTACTAAAAAAAAAAATTGAAAGGGAGGTGTTGGCGCCCGCAGGCAAATGCATTTTAGAAAACAAAAAAAAAAATTAGAAAAAATTAAATAGTAGGAACACACGTTAAAGGGTTCAAACTGAAATGTCCATAATCTTAAATGTAAAAACCATTCAAAATAATTATAGGTAGTTCATTTAAGAAGGATTATTCATAGGGTACCAGATTATCAATGTTCAAGTCTACACAAAAATTTAACTAGAGTCACATTACTAAAAAAAAAAAATTGAAAGGGAGGTGTGGGCGCCCGTAGGCAAATGCATTTAAGAAAACAAAAAAAAAATTTAAAAAAATTAAATAGTAAGAAAACACATTAAAGAGTTCAAACTAAGATGATTATAATCTTTAATGAAAAAACTATTAAAAATAATTATAGGTAGTTCATTTAAGAAGGATTATTCATAGAGTATTAGATTATCAATGTTCAAGTCTACACGAAAATTGAACAAGAGTCACATTACTAAAAAAAAAAAATTGAAAGGAGGTGTTGGCGCCCGAAGGCTAATGCATTTTAGAAAAAAAAAAAATATTTAGAAAAAATTAAATAGTTGGTACACACGTTCAAGAGTTCAAACAATGATGTCCATAAACTTAAATGTAAAAACTATTAAAAATAGTTATAGGTAGTTCATTTAAGAAGGATTATTCATAGGTTACCAGATTATCAATGTTCAAGTCTACACAAAAATTTAACTAGAGTCACATTACTAAAAAAAAAAATTGAAAGGGGGGTGTGGGCGCCCGCAGGCAAATGCATTTAAGAAAACAAAAAAAAAATTAGAAAAATTACGAACAGGGACTGGAAAAAAACCGACGACGACGTTTTTATATCTCGCGTATTTTATACATTTCTAGTTTAGAACTAAAATATGCGCCTACAACACTTGGATAGCACATTTTCGTGACATTAAATATTTATTTTAAGTCTTAAAAGAAAATTTAAGCCCCAAAAGAATATAAAAACAAACTTACTTTAATTATCGACTCTTTCGCCGGAATCCGTTACGTTGTGTGAACTGCGACGCCGATGAGAATACAAAAAACTTTGAATACTGGATTTATGAAAAATAAAATTATACGAAACGCACTAAGTTTTTTGTTCATATTTTCTTTGCTTATTGAAATTTTAGAATTTTTAATCGACTGCGTCTTCTGCAACGACTTTGAGATTTTGCCATAGATAAATAAATAAATGATAGATATTATACTATACATCGGTGCCTACGTCAATATGATGAATCCACGGATATAATATAATGCAACTTTTTATATCAAGAGTTCCGTGTTAAGGAACGATTTGTTCATTGAATTTGATTATGACAATAAACGAAAATAGTTTATAATTTTGAATTTGAATTATAACAATATGATATAGGTATTATTTAAATTATTATTTTCGTTTATTAATTTAATTATTGATTAAGATGGTGAATAGATATTAGAAGTACAAGCATATTTTTATAAAAGCATATTGTATTTTATGAATTATTAAATAAAATGTGTTTACTGGATTTTAGAGTTAACATAAAGCCATAAACGTATACAGTAAAATACTATAATACCAACTAGATTTCTAAAACTCCAAGTCTATAATTTTAATCTGAGCGGATTGATAACTGTATTAATTTTACAATGATGTGTTCTTTATTTTTTAATATTTTTAATATTTTTTCTTGTGGTCTGTGTAAACGATAAGTATTCGTAATAAAGATTAATTTCATATATAATATTATATTATAGGCACTCAGTATGTAATCATAAGTTTATTTTTAGTTTAGTTAATTATGGTATTTAGTAAATAATAATAGGTATACGAAATTGTGTTTTCGAATAGCAATTTATTGTTTGTGTATAGTATTTAGTAGGTACCTACACCATAATAGGGAACTAAAATGTTGTGTAAATGATGTACAAATGTATTTTGGTGTTTTAAGGCTGCTATAAGATCAATTTATGAGAATCTTTGCATTGAATTGTTAGGATTATTTTATAGAAGATACTTACATAGAGGTAAGTCGATCAGAAAACTATATTTACACGAATGTTAATAGTAAAATGCTATTAAAATATCTATTATTTGTATTTATTTGTTAATAATAATTAAGACTTAAATATTAGCAGTAATCTTGTTCCTTTCACAAAATATTTTTTAATTATTTTTAATTTAATTTACATTTATACGTTTGGAATTTATCCCAAAGCGATCTCTGAATAATCATTCAATGATTAATTTATAGTTACATTAATTGGTTTATAAATAAGATAAACTTGTAATTTATTTTGAATAATAAATTTAACTAATGATTTAAATGAATAAACAATGTTTATAATATATGTAGGTATATTAAATTTTGAAAAAAAAATACATTTATTCATTTAGAAATAGAAACACCCCACCTCCTTCAATTAAGAATGTTTTTTTTTATCACACTGCCATCCACCTCCTTTGTTGAGAACCGTTTTTCTAATTTCAATATTCTCTTTCATGTAACACAAATTTAATACATATATTATAACAGTAACTAATTCAATAGTGAGATATACTAAGGAGAACTGTAATAAAGATTTACCATTTTTTTATTATTTGAAAAAATATAATTTTTAAAATAATATTATAAAATTTCTTTTTTATTCCTGTATATGCTTATCCCAGCTTATGAATTTTAAATTAAAAAAAAATCTCTAATCATTCCAGTGATTGCTTCTGTAAGTTTTTGTGATGTTGATGTTGGCGGCAATGTTTCAAGATATTTGAAATTATATTTTTAAATACCTTGTTGTCTTGTGTTGTATTTTTCAAACCAGACAGTGATTCTAAAATACAAAATTAAATTAATTGATGGTGATTAAAATTTAAACAGGCCAATAAAATGTAAAGGAAGCAATTATTGTAAAAAAAAAAAAATATAAACAATATAGGTACATGTTTAAATCATATCTTTGGATCTGAAAAGGAATAATCTATTAGCAGGTTGTAATCAATAATAGTTAGTAGGTGGAAGATTCACTTAGAAGTAACTGGATATAAATGATAGATTATTGAAAAAAAGTGATACATGAGTGTTTGTTGAATAACTGAATAATACCTATCGTAACATACAAACATGACCTATGCAATATAGTAGTACACAGGTATTATAATAGGTACCTACTTAAAGGAATTATGCTATACCCTAAAATCATATTAATATATAATATACGGTTTATAGCCTTATTAGCATTTAAACCAAAATAGTGCATTACCAAGGTATTACCTTCTTAGCAATACAGCCCTTTAGGTAAACATTTTACTAATATCTTGTGAGAATCCGGAGCTTTTTTAGGGCTCCGTAAACCACCCACGACAGAAGGGGGACACTTCGGTCGCGACCTGTGAGCCGCACCGCGTGATGACCCGAGGGCCAAGTCGGTGGAGCTCACAGGCTTTGAACACGCAACGGCAATTGAATGCCGAGGATTTATTTATTTGAGGGGAAATGGTATAATAATAATAGTAATCATGATATGAAATCTGTTATGAACAATATATATATTAAATTGGACAAACATTAAAGAATATCTAGCAGCACATAGCAAATACAAAAATAATTTTAACGAGGCGCATGCTTTCCCGGCCCACGGGAGGCGACACACCATATCATGCATGGTGTGTCCTCGCATGGTTACCGGGAAAACGTGCTGGGTTTGTCAAAGCCGAAACAGGCGAAATTTGATTTGTTTTTTCGGGACCCGCGTCTTGCGACGCTTCCCTGGCGCACAGATTATACGAACATGAATTTCGTATAACCTGTGGCCTACGTGCTGGTAAAGGGGGGACAGGGGAAATTTGACATATTACGACTTTGACGTGATGACTGCATGGTTGATGTTGGTAGGAGCTGTCGGCCGCCGCCCGGGCCCTCATGGCGGACCTAGCCCATCATCGTGGTTGACTACGGGCGTCGAAAAATGTTGACGGCAGTTGGCGGTTGGTGAGACAAAAAAAAATCTGTGTGCCTCGTGGTTCCTGGGTGGTTGCGCGTTGGTCATCGAACAGACGGGTGGATGGTGTCGACTGGGCAGGTGTGGAGCCGTGAGCAAAAGAGTACCGACATGGCACAGCGTAGGTAGCGAAGATAAAGAACAATTGTAACGGAAACCCGGCGACGGCGGTGGTCTTATGCCGGCGGCGGAGCTTTTTAGTGTTGAGTGGGGCAGGTCAGTGTCGTCATATTGCGGGAATACATCATATTTTCGGGGTGTACAGTATTGTTCCGCCGGTGCGGTGCCGCCGGACGCGACGAAAGCGCCGACAGCAACGGCGGCCGTGCGTGGCGACATGTGGACACCGTACACTGCGGGTTTGTGTGGGCCAGGGGACAATTATTACTTAATACTGTGGTCATTTCTGCATTAGCGCGCGATAATCATAATAATATATAACGAAGGTACGCTCATTAGTGGCAATATGGGTACAGGTATGTTTGTGATACAATAAAATTAATACAAAAAATGCTGTGACGTTACAATCTATATTATACTACTTCAATAAAATAAAATAATTTTTTTTATTTACATATTTATATCGGTGCTCTAATTTGATATAAGATATACTTGTAAGATACTTATAAGATATACTAATGTTTGTTCTGTAATTGTTTTAACTTGCGGACCAGTTTGTATAGTTAAACTTGGCATGCGAACTATAACTGAAATAGAAAACCAGAATAGGTACATTGCTAATCACTACGGTTTCTGTAAAAGAACATACGATTTATCAATATACCGTACAGGCACTGAGTATAATATATAAATTCTATGGATTTATCATAGTAAATAATATCTTTTAAAATATCTATGGCAATCGTCAATTGTCGAAATTCGTTGGCGAACATTAACAATTCTAATAATTTCAGCAAATACTATTTGTATTTGATTTCAGTGTACAAAAAAAATAATAAGCCATCAATATAGGCGGACAGTTCGTTAAACCGTATATTATATTATAATGTAAGTTTTAACACAAACTCACAAATGTCGTTATGCTCCGGTTATTTTCATAAAATATTTCGATACTTTCAAGTTTAAGCTCATCGGATTGAGATGAAGATGGATGAAGATAGCTGTTTCTTCGGCGATGGCGGCACTCTAGCTAGGTTTCATCAGAATAGTCAATGTTTACGCGCAGGTTTGTTTTTATATTAATTCTTTTTTACATTTAATTTTTCGTCTTAAATTAAATACTTATTGCCACGGACAATCTGTTAACTGGGTGACGTAAAAGCATTTATATGTTTAATCCCAAAAGCGCGATGTATAAAATACGCGAGACCAAACAGTCCAAAGGCCGTCTTCGTTTCATCGCGACAAGTTTAATACGTACCTTTTTGCATATTATACTATACGCCGGATATCACCTTAGGTTTGCGCGAAGTATTTAAAACAATATAATGTTATTATTTATTTTATATTTATATTTTTTTATACATATTATAGGTACACATCATATGTTTTATGAGCATACTTACACCATTTTTAGTGTAGTTCATACCCAAGATGGTTAGATATAGGTATTAAATGTTTTGCAATTTTACTATAATTATTATTTTTCATTATATTTTAACATAACAATACACTTTAAATTAAGTTAGTTGTAATCAAGATAGACAGTCTTAAAACAAACTCTTTTCTGGATGTTTTCAAAACAAATTGTGCTTAAAAAAAATTGCACATTTGTCGTAGCAGTCAGTTGCTAGACCAACGCGTGTAACATAAAATAGGAATCATTCTTGTTTTTTTTAAATAATTTTTTCAAAAAATATATAGAATATGTATAGCTCATAAAATTATAAATTTATAGTTAATTCGAAATGCGGATGTTTTTACTTCATAGATATTTTTTTATTGAAATCGTGTAAATAATTTTAAAAACTAACCCATCACTAGTATCAATTTTATTATATTACGTGTAAAATCACTGGCACAAGGTGCAGACTGCATTTTAAACATCAAAAACATAAAATAAAATATATATTTAAAACATCAAAAAAGTAGTACTGATATGTTATAAAAGCGGTGTTTTTTTTTATAACTTTAGACACTATTGATTTAGTGCATAGTAATAAATACAAAATTTATTAAGTAATTTTGTTATTTAATATTAATTAATAGGTATTTCTTAAATTTTTTTATTATTTTATTCGAAACATTATTTTTAAATATTGGGATTAATAAAACTATTTTTATTTATTTATTATTTTATATAAATTAAAATTTGTTAATAAACCAAGTAATAAATAAGTGGTTACCGAGTAACAAACCGTTATCTGTTATAAATTTGAATTAAATTTACTGCATTTACGTCTAGCAGAAACAAATAAATGTTTTTTTGAAGATAATGTAAAAAAATATCCATCATCCATCGGTTAGGACCATATATGTATTTCTACGATTGGGACGGTGAGGTTATAATTATAAATAATCCATGGCAAATGACAATCGTCTGAGAAGAACAGCGATTCCAATACGTACTCACATATTATTTCGTTCCATTCTGGTTATTAAGCTCGGTGCCTATTTTTATAAATGTCATTAATCTCAATACTTCCAGACTGAACTTTTGGATTGGAGATATGAAGACGCGCGCTGCACTTTCCTTGGCGGAGATGCACAGGTCTGACACTAGACAATATTATTATACACTCGAAGGGAACGCGTTTCGCCGGAAGAATAAATAATTACGTAAGTTTTGTCTTTCTATTCTGTTGAAGCGGTAGACCTAATGTAAATATTTATTGTCGGACAAACTTATATACCCGCTAGACGTAGAGTAGTTTTTAAAATCCAGTTGTTATAGGTGTACAAAAGTTAGGATATTATGAAAAATACCTTAAATTATAATACTTTGCCTACAACTGTTAATTTATTGTTATAGTAGAATAATTTTTAAAATTTGAAATCAATGATTAGGCAATGCTTTTATAAGTAGGAAGGTGGGTTTTTATACCTACCTAATAAAATAAGAAAATACGTAACGATTAATGTTATTTAATATGATTTGTAAGTACATAGCAGATTATACCTACCACTTGGTGACGATTATTCATAATTCCGTTCCGTCACGATAGTTTTAGTTTTCTATGCGTACGGGGTACGGGCATTAAACATTTGGGTTTTAAGAGAACACCTCAAACGTACGTTTTATTTTGGGAGTTTAACAGGATATACCTATAGGATATTTTCTTCAAATTTTCACTATTTGATATTGTGATATTATTTGTACCTAGGTTAAGTTTCTGTTTTAGAATCGATCGATAGGTTCCCTAGGTATATCACATTCTTTAATTTAAATTCTGATAGTCGAGTATTGGACAAGTACCTACGTAACTATTATAATTCGTACCGTAATTTAATTACTAAAGAAATTTAATCTCTCCAACAGTGTCTAGGGCCATAAGCAGGAGAATGCATTATAGAATGTCTATAAACTTGTGGTCTAGTATATGGTTAAAATTGACATGCGACCAACAACTGGGGGCTTGTTCTGGAAAATTTAAATGATCTAATAAGGTTCATCTCATTATTTGAATTAAATTAATTTTAAAGTGATTTTTGTGTTAATCAATTTTTTAATTTATTTCATTCAACACACTCGTCTCAGTTTTCTAGTACCTCTAGATTTCTCACGAAATTCATATCGATCATCTCACAGCTTTCATATTCAAAATCAAAAAAAAAAAATGTATTTTTACCCCTGAAATAGAAAACCAGAATATATAACAGAGCGTAAAGATACTAGTATTTTATACTAGATAAGTTTCAATTAGCGAGATGTTGACGGATGAAGATAGCTGTTTCTTCGGCGACAGCGTGTGCTGCAGTACAGCTAGGTTTCACTGGAAGAGTCGATGTTTATGCGTAAGTTTGTTTTCATATTATTTTGGAGCTTAAATTTACTCTTTAGACTTTAATTAAATATTTATTGTCACGGAAAATCTGTTAACTCGGTAACGTAGAAGCATATACGTTTACTATAGTTTCGTAGCAGATTTTGATTCCGTCACGGGGTATTTTCTTATTTTTCAGTAGGTTTCTTTTTATTATTTTTAATTGATCAGGGGATGTATTGCCCGAAAATGTTCAATATTTGTATTGTAATTATACTGGTATAACACTATTCCGGCTATCAATTAAGTCGTGTTATAAAATTAGAAAATTGGTCTGGTATGATATTTTTTTAAGTAATTCTTTCGAGTAGGGAATTCGCTCCATGATATTTAAATATTTTCACCGATAATCAAGTACGATGACTTGTAGGTAACTAGAGACTGAGTGAATAGGAATTAGGAAGTGTGTGATACGGCGAAGATAAGGAAATGGGTCAACAGGATTTCAGAATGTTTGGTGTATGAAAGATGAAAAAGAAATGTAAGGTTAGGGCAGGTAAGCAGATATGAAAATAATAAGTTTGGTGTTGAGGTACAAAAGAGGATAGAATAAGAAATCAATTAATTACGGGTAGTGTACATATTGTAGTGAAAACAAGAGAGAATAGGTTTAGGTGGTTCGGTCACTGTATGATAAGAGATAGTGAGAGTGGCTAAAGAATACCGATCATATGGAGGTGTGGAATTAGAGTGGCTGAACTTTTATATAGCTGTGAGAGACGGGCGAAGAAAATGTGTAAAGGTAGAATAGTTATGTTAACAATGCCGAATACGTAGGGAAGGATCATGAATTGCAAAGGCTCCATGGCTCCAATGGCTCCATGGCTCCATGACTCCATGGCTGAAACTATACCGTTACCGGTTGGTATAGGTTTACAACCTCGACTTACAGGATAGAATAAAAAGATCATTTGCCGGTTGGGATGTCAGCGCACTATTTGTTTTCCATCTTTGACCCACGCGTAGCATACCAAATGTGCGATTAAGAAAACACTAAAATGATTGCGTGTGGGTCAGAGAGAGAAATAAATGGTGCGCTAAAAATCAGACATCCTCTTAAGTGTTATCAAGTTGAACAAGCAGTTGATTGTTGACAAGTTGACATTTTGACACCACATTAACTGTGGTAGGTATTATGATTGGAAGTAAAAGTAATTAGCATGGCTGTGAATTTAATGCAATGAAAAAAAGTATAATAATAAATAATAATTCAAAGTGGTTTACAAAAAAAATTCTTTATTCACACACTTGGTAGGTAGGTACCTATTTATTTTTCTAACGGATGAACCGAAAATATAAAAACATTTTAAGAAAATAAGCGTAAATACGAATCAAATAAATGAAAACATGCAATTAAACAAACTAACCAAAAAGACCGCATATTGGTAACGGTGTTGTAATAATAGGGATCTCCCAAAAAAATACGTACTAATAGTTCAAACAAATCATAAAAGCCAACTGTAATAAATATTAATTTATGAAAAAGTTTATAAAAAAGCATTATTATTATAAATGAAACAAAACTATGAACTATGGACCGTAACATAGCATAGGTATTTCTATATTTTAGCTCCATAATTTCTGTTAAAATATTAGGAAAATGTATTAAGTACCGTAAAAGTGCTAAATTTGAGCTATTACTGATAATATTATATTCATAAAAAATTATCATAGAAGGTTAGGTACTGTTATTCCACATACCTATTATAGTTTAATTTAACTACAACCAGTGGCGCCTGGGTCCTTCAAAAATGGTGGTTCAAAATATCATCTTAGTTTAGAAACTACCACACACCCACCCGATGGACCAATAACCAATAGTTGATAAATTTTAACAAAATATAACATATAACTATATAAGTATCAATGAAATTATTTTAATATAATATATACAACAATGTACTATACATACATAATGTTAATGATGAAACCTAATAAAGCAGCAGCAAGTAGTATTCTCACTGTGGCGAATGAAAGTTAGCTATATTCACAATGTAAATCAATTTAATTCAATAAATTCATCAGTTTTAAAAATATAAAATTCTTTAAACCGATGAAACAAAGTTTCTTTTGATAAAACTAAGATTGAATATCATTATTATTTGTATAAATATTATTTTGATAATATATATTAAAGTTTATGTACAATATGTATAAAATATTAATATACTAAAGTTAAAATTCAAAATTCATCGAATAAATCTGAAGTCAAACTAACCAAATAATTATAGTATAATATTAATAAAGAACTCACAATAATAATGTTACCTAATTAAGTATAAAAATAGAAATCGAGTAAAAATGTAAAATAGTTTTTAATTTTTTGTTGATTTTTAATAATAATATGGGCTATGATAATTATTTATATAGATACAACTATTATTTAATATTTAATGTTATTACCTACTTAAATTACTAATTTATATAATTATATCTATGAATTAGGTATTCAATAAATCAAGTATTTAAAAAGAAAAATAAGTACCTACATAGATTCTATAATATTTATTAACCATCAGACTATAAAAAATATTAATAAAAACAATACTCAAAAGTTTCATAAATTTTTCTTTTTTTTTGAAAATATGTTCACAGGTTTATACAAATTACAATTACGCCTGTTAAATTATAACTTGATATTATATTATTATACACCCCAGTGCCAACAAGCACCCACCCACCCAATTTAGGTGGTTCATTTGAACCACCTAAAGTACGTACTCGGCGCCACTGACTACAACATTCTAGTAGAGTCTGAAAAAATTTGGCCCCACGACTCTGATCTCATAAACTTTAAATACTAAACTACGGGTCTGAAATTTAGTTTATATAGATCTAAATAATCCAAAACATATATTGCTTCAAAACATAAAAATAAAATATCTTGTATTGTAATAGGTAGGTAACTATCAACAAAAAAAAAAAAAACTAAAAAAAATCATACTTGAAAACTATGTATAATATTATACGTATATTGTAATAAATGTTCAAATGTTTATTATAGTACATTATAAAAAATTAACTAAGGTTCAATAGAATACATTATAACACGTGTTCAAATGTACATTTTACACCACATTTTTTGTTAATTCTCGCAGTCTCTCTTCAATTTCAAATTTTTTCTTTAAACTATCCCAAATTATCTTCAAAATGTAAATGTTTAATAGATTGGAAGACTTGATTAAGTATTTAATCATTTATCTAAAAGAGATGTGCCGGGTCGCCACATTACTATATCGAGGGGCCATGGTGCAAGTGTCGTCCATAAATATCATACTACGAAATGTACTATACTCATATTATATTATGATTGTATTAGTTACAAACTCTTGAATTAAGAGTTATGTTTGAGGATTTATTAATTTCCTAAAAGGAAATGCCTCAAAGTCGCCACAGTAGGTTGAGTGACCGTAGTTAAAGTGCCGTCCACCAATAAAGTACCTGAAAAAAAAAAAAAAAAACGATTAATTCAAATATAGAAGGTATTTATATCATGTGCTTTTATCAAGGAATGATTGTGTTAGTCGCAGTCTTGTGTAAATGATATTGTCTTATGTTTTCCCAATCTAATTATACAAAATACTGAAAATTAATGAAATCACAAATATTAATAGAATAGAGAGACTGTGCGTTGATTTACAAATTTGTCTTAAATTTACTTTTTGCATAGAGGAAGGTGGGCTGGGCTTTTAATATCAGAGTATGGGGGACAGGGCTGGGATTTCATATTATGAATTGAAATATTGTGGACACTGGACGACCAAAAGGACCATCCTCCATAGCATGTTTCAATTAGTCCAAAATAAAATTAATTGAATACGTTATAAAGTTGCTCCCATGCTCGACATTATCCTGGTATTTTTTAAAAAAAAATATGAAGCTAAAATGTTGTTTTAAAAAAACCTTTCATGTGCATGTTTGTCTCCAAGTGTGTGTGGTGAGAGGATAGATGCTGATAAGTCATTAATAGAGACTCGTTGATCGATTTTATGCTGGGTATGGCTCCATCATAGATAATAAAGATATGGATAGGACATATATCAGCGGTCTTGGAGGGGAACAATTGAGGCCAAATAAAGTATACCAATATCGAGTATCAATATAAAGTAGCCTTAATTGCATTCCCCTCCGGGAACGAGGCCGAAATGTATTAACACAGGCGTGGCCTATCCATATCTTTATTATCGATGGGCTCCATGCATAGCATGGATTAAGGTGTCAACAATCAAAGGTTCAACTTGATAAAAACACTTAAGATCAGCAACCTGCAACTCAGGATCTTTTTATTCAAAGTGTCATAATACCGTAAGTCATAAGGAGGTTAGTTAGGTAAACCTATGGTTGGTTGAAGCTATGGTGCTGATGGACGACTAGCGAGACAGGTCGTGAGCTTTGCGAAGATCTTTCTACTAACTATCAAGGTATTCGATATTGTAAACAAAAACCATGAAAGAAAATATTTAAATATTATTAATTTGGTTCGGTTAGGTAAGGATAGGACAGGAAATTAGACGTTACTAATTATCATAGTTTTTAACACGGTCTTAAAGACTGTCAGCTAGAGTTGTACCAGTATAGTTATTAAAAACTTAAATATACTTAAAATAATGATGTTTTTACCACGACAAATTATATAAATAAAAAAAATATTATTTTATTAGGATTTTATAATGTTTTCAATACATGAGTTTTTGTAATAGAAAATGTATGAAATCAATAGTTTTAATTAAAATATGGTTTTGTGTTTTGGTATCCTATTGTCAAAGAATTTCAAGATTTCCTTCCCACATTTTTTTACATCCTTAATAAATTATATTCATTTTTATACATTTTCTAAATACATATAACAGTGATACACCTCTGATCATAATAACTGTTCGTATTATTACAATGTAAACAATATACCTAATTTTTGGAATGTAGTTATTAGGTACTGTTGTATTTAGCTTCCAGCGTATTCTTTTGTTTAGGTTATTTCACCCAGGTTCTCAAACAATTTTTTTTCAATTCTTTGAATTTTAATAGATTGATTTGTACAAATATATTTCAACATTAACCGGTTATACCTAGGAGTACACTGAGTACCTGTGTACAAACTATATAATTTGAAAAAGAGGCTGTCTGACGTTCACCATTCAATTTAATTTTTATATATTTGACTTTTTTGATTTTTTTATATATATCTAATTTAAAACATTTAAAACTGTTTAAGATTTTGGATATTTTAGTTTGAACTATTTTTATGTGTGGTTTTACTATTTAAATTTTCTATAATTTTTTTGTATTCTAAAATGCATTTGCCTGCGGGCGCCAACACCCCCTTTCAATTTTTTTTTTTAGTAATGTGACTAGTTAAATTTTTGTGTAGACTTTAACATTGATAATCTGGTACCCTATGAATAATCCTTCTTAAATGAACTACCTATAATTATTTTTAATTGTTTTTTCATTAAAGATTGTGGACATCTTAGTTTGAACTCTTTAATGTGTGTACCTACTATTTCATATTTTCTAAATTTTTTTTTGTTTTCTTAAATGCATTTGCCTGCGGGCGCCAACACCCCCTTTCAATTTTTTTTTTTTTATTAGTGTGTACCTACTATTTAATATTTTCTAAATTTTTTTTTGTTTTCTAAAATGTATTTGCCTGCGGGCGCCAACAACTCCCTTCTAATTTTTTTTATGATTTTGTATCTATCCGAATTATTAAACATTGATAACCTTGACTCATACGAATAATCCTTCTTTAATGAACTAAATATTATGAAAAGTTTTTTCCGTTTAAGATTATGGACATCATACTTTGAACTCTTTAATGTGTGTACCTACTATTTAATATTTTCTAATTTTTTTTTTGTTTTCTTAAATGCATTTGCCTGCGGGTGCCCACACCCCCCTTTCAATTTTTTTTTTTTAGTAATGCGACTAGTTAAATTTTTGTGTAGACTTGAACATTGATAATCTAATACCCTATGAATAATCCTTCTTTAATAAACTAAATATTTTGAATAGTTTTTCTGTTTAAAATGATTGGGCATTTTTGATTGTACACAAAGTACATTGTGTATTCCTAAAGTATAATTTTCTCCATATTTTTTTTTTGTGGTTTCTAAAATGCATTTGCCTGCGGGCGCCAACACCCTCTTTCAATTTTTTTTTTTTTAGTAGTGTGTACCTACTATTTAATTTTTTCTAAATATTTTTTTTTTTTCTAAAATGCATTTGCCTTCGGGCGCAAACACCCCCTTTCAATTTTTTTTTTAGTTGTGTGTACGTAATATTTAATTTTTTCTAAATTTTTTTTTTGTTTTCTAAAATGCATTTGCCTGCGGGCGCCAACACCTCCCTTCTAATTTTTTTTTTGATTTTGTATCTAGCCGAATAATTAAACAATGATAACCTGGACTCATACGAATAATCCTTCTTTAATGAACTAAATATTATGAAAAGTTTTTTCCGTTTAAGATTATGGACATCTTAGTTTGAACACTTTAATGTGTGTTCCTACTATTTAATTTTTTCTAAATTTTTTTTTGTTTTCTAAAATGCATTTGCCTGCGGGCGCCAACACCCCCTTTCAATTTTTTTTTTTTAGTAGTGTGTACGTTATTTAATTTTTCTAATTGTTTTTTGTTTTCTAAAATGCATTTGCCTGCGGGCGCCAACACCCCCTTTCAATTTTTTTTTTTTTAGTAATGTGCTCTTGTTCAATTTTGTGTAGACTTTAACATTGAATAATTAATACTCTATGAATAATCCTTCTTAAATGAACTACCTATAATTATTTTAATAGTTTTTTCATTAAAGATTATGGACATCTTAGTTTGAACTCTTTAATGTGTGTATTCCTTAAGTATAATTTTCTCCATATTTTTTTTTGGTTTCTAAAATGCATTTGCCTGCGGGTGCCAACACCCCCTTTCAATTTTTTTTTTTAGTAGTGTGTACCTACTATTTAATTTTTTCTAAATATTTTTTTTGTTTTCTAAAATGCATTTGCCTGCGGGTGCCAACACCCCCTTTCAATTTTTTTTTTATAATGTGGCTCTAGTTAAATTTTTGTGTAGATTTGAACATTGATAATCTGGTACCCTATGAATAATCCTTCTTTAATAAACTAAATGTTTGAATAGTTTTTTGTTTAAAATTATTGGGCATTTTTGTTTTACTTTGTCATGTGTATTCCTTAAGTATAATTTCCTCCATATTTTTTTTTTTTTGGTTTCTAAAATGCATTTGCCTTCGGGCGCCAACACCCCCTTTCAATTTTTTTTTTTTAGTAATGTGACTCTTGTTCAATTTTCGTGTAGACTTGAACATTGATAATCTAATACTCTATGAATAATCCTTCTTAAATGAACTACCTATAATTATTTTTAATAGTTTTTTCATTAAACATTATGGACATCTTAGTTTGAACTCTTGAACGTGTGTTCCTACTATTTAATTTTTTCTAATTTTTTTTTTTTGTTTTCTTAATTGCATTTGCAAGCGGGCGCCAACACCCCCTTTCAATTTTTTTTTTTAGTTGTGTGTACGTAATATTTAATTTTTTCTAATTTTTTTTTTGTTTTCTAAAATGCATTTGCCTGCGGGCGCCAACACCCCCTTTCAATTTTTTTTTTTAGTAGTGTGTACCTACTATTTAATTTTTTCTAAATTTTTTTTTGTTTCTAAAATGCATTTGCCTGCGGGCGCCAACACCCCCTTTCAATTTTTTTTTTTTAGGAGTGTGACCTTAGTTGAATTTCTGTGTAGACTTGAACATTAATAATCTAATACCCTATGAATAATCCTTCTTAAATGAACTACCTATAATTATTTTTAATAGTTTTTTCATTAAAGATTATAATCATCTTAGTTTGAATTTTTTAACGTGTGTTCCTACTATTTAATATTTTCTATTAGAAAATTTTCTATTATCTTAGCCGAATAATTAAACAATGATAACCTTGACTCATACGAATAATCCTTCTTTAATGAACTAAATATTATGAAAAGTTTCTTCCGTTTAAGATTATGGACATATTTGTTTGAACTCTTTAATGTGTGTTCCAACTATTTAATTTTTTCTAAATATTTTTTTTGTTTTCTAAAATGCATTTGCCTGCGGGCGCCAACACTCCCTTTCAATTTTTTTTTTTAGTAATGTGACTCTAGTTGAATTTTTGTTTGGACTTGAACATTGATAATCTGGTACCCTATGAATATTCCTTCTTTAATAAACTAAATATTATGAATAGTTTCTTTCGTTTAAGATTATGGACATCTTAGTTTGAACTCTTTAATGTGTGTTCCTTCTATTTATTTTTTTCTTAATTTTTTTTTTGTTTTCTAAAATGCATTTGCCTGCGGGCGCCAACACCTCCCTTCTAATTTTTTTTATGATTTTGTCTTTAGCCGAATTATTTAACATTGATAACCTTGACTCATAGGAATAATCCTTCTGTAAGGAACTAAATATTTTGAATAGTTTTTTCCGTTTAAGATTATGGAAATCTTAGTTTGAACTCTTTAATGTGTGTTCCTACTATTTAATTTTTTCTAATTTTTTTTTTTGTTTTCTTAAATGCATTTGCCTGCGTGTGCCAACCCCCTCTTTCAATTTTTTTTTTTAGTAATGTGTTTCTAGTTAGGTATAACTTAGGTCATAACTTTTGAACTACGAAGTTACAAATTTCAAAATGTCTGTTACAAATGGTTACAAATAAAGCTTAACGAGTTACAAATATTTTGGAATTGATTTAGT
Source organism: Sitobion miscanthi (assembly GCA_008086715.1). Classification (NCBI taxonomy): domain Eukaryota; kingdom Metazoa; phylum Arthropoda; class Insecta; order Hemiptera; family Aphididae; genus Sitobion; species Sitobion miscanthi. Next base: position 22,984,418 of record CM017798.1, on the reverse strand, counting down.
TGGTTGGGGGGGCTAGCCCCTCATTGAGAAACCAGTTGTAACTTTTGAACTACGAAGTTACAAATTTTGAAAAGTTGGTTACAAATAGTTACAATTTAAAAAAATTAGGTTACAAATATTTTGAAAGTTTTTTAGTAAAGTGGGGGGGCTAACTTCACACACGTTATTATTATATAATAAACTTTACTTATACACGATAGTCCAGATAGATAAGACATTTAAACAAATATCTCGATAGATATCGCAAGTCTTCATGATTATATATACATAACTATAATATAATATAATATATTACCCGATATAATATACCTATTAGTATGAACTATAGTCTATCTGAACAAAAAAAAATTCTTTGTATTCATATGTTAAATATTGTTGTTTTTTTTTTTTTTGGCACCTGGTTTGGTTCAGTTACAGTTCAGTTACAGTTCAGATATTACTAACATCGGGGGCTAGGTTCATATTTTCATACATTCATCATTCAATTTTTATGCCTAAGGGCTAAGACCTAACTAATGAGTATTATATATTTTATATAATATATTACAGACGAATGCTCGAATAGAAGGTTCGAGTTGGGCATTAATGGGATTAATGAAGTTATGAAGGAAGAATTTGAATGGATAAGGGCCTTGGGCATAGGCATTTAGATTTGACTAAATACTATATAATGTACTGATATTAATATAACTTATACATTTTATTGTATTGTGTTTAATAATGTTACTGTTATTGTTGCCATACGAATAAAAAAAAAATTACAGTAAAATAAATGTATCGGTGCATTTACAATAAATTATTTTCTCATATTGACTCAAGCATATCAAAAGTGACCAGTTTGTTTTTTTTGTATTGCTAGGTTTATAATTTAAAACTGGTAAGGTACCTATAAAATATAATTACTTACCTACTTAAAAGTAAAAATTATAATTATGAAATTAAATTTTAATATTTTAAATTATGTAGTTATCTGTACAAATGTAAATAAATGTCCCTATATTATAAATATTTAGATCCTAGGGGAATAAAAACCAGGAAAAAAAGTATTAAATGTGTAAACATTGATTATAAATACTTTAGGGTCCATAGTATAGAATAGTAGTATCATATACCTAGTTATTATTTAGTAGGTTAGGTACCTACTAAAAAATATAACATAATATTGGTAGTTAATTAATACAAAAGTTAAAAAGTATAAATTGATGAATGGTATCAGTTGTATAACTCCAATAGAACAATGATTGATATTATATTTACATTTTCAATAATATTAATATGTATCTATTTAAAGTATTATGTTTTAAAAGTCCTTACATACTTTCAGTTGTACGTCCAGAAACCCTAAAATATATGTTTATTGTTCAACATTTAAAAGTTTCTGACCCCTTAGAACAATAATTTGTTGATGTCCATTTCATGACACTCAGTAATAATATATAGAATAATATAATAATAGGCTTAATCCTTAATTTCCAACCAGATGATTATATGGTTATAAGTAGGGTCTGGATTTATAAGAAATTACATATTTTTATTGACATTTTTTGATAGAGAAGTATGGGCAATCTGTGTAGAAGAGAATGCATAGAAAGTTAACTTAGCATATAAATGCATATTTTGGTTTATTTTTATTTTTATTTTCACTTTAGATTTTATCAAACAACAACAACCAGTTGTTAATTTAAGAAAGAAAAGAGTGACAATGTCACATTTATTTGTTTTATTATTAACTATAAGTAATTTAGTTTGTTTGATGTTATATTTATTGAATTTTATACTTTAATTAAAATATTTGGAAATATTATTTTTAAAATATTTTTAGAAATATTATAATTTTTAAATGCCATATGCATAGTTGTTAAGTTGATTTATCTATAATCAATAAAATAAGTTTATTATATTGAATTTTAATGTTTAATTTTTATAATTACCAATTGGCAATTGAACAGTATGAACTAATAATTTATTTATTCTTATTTGTTTATACAGTTATTTGTCTTGTTATATGTTTTAGCTATAATTTTAATACATGTATATCACAAATAACCCAAAATATAATTTCATGACTTAACGATAATTTTTTAAAAAACATATTTATTTTAACTTGAAAGTAAGAAATACGATTACTATATTAAGAAAATGTTGGATATTATATTAATTTCAATAAGCTTATTTAAAAATAAATTAAGAATGTAGGAAACGCATATAACCATCATACTGCAAAAATGCATATTATTTTAAGTTTTTTAAGTGCCTTCAAATCCAGACCCTAGTGTAAGACTTAGGGCCGTTCTTACAATGTCCAGTAAACTGTCAGTTAACGCTAACCGACTGATAATAGATTTTATTACCAGCATAATTCAGCCAGTTAAGTGTCGGTTAACTTTAATTGGACATTGTAAGAACGGCCCTTAATATAATATAACAATTTAGATAAAGTACAAAAACGCATCACTTAATTCATAAAAGCAAATATTTTAATTTAAGGCACTTTAAAAAGAAATATTTAATATGTATAGTTATAAACTATGACAAAAATAAAATAATATCATTGAGAATGTTTATAATTTTTTAATTATTAATCTACAATAATGTGTAAATAAATATATAAATATTGAAAATAAATTTATGTATTCATGTTGATAAACTAACAATAATTTTACTGTGATGTAAATTAACAAATTTGATCATAAAAGTAAATAATAGTCTTTCTGTGTGACTTAGAAGCACACTTTAAAATGCAACCAAACAAGCTTGGTCATCTTAATATACATAATATATGTATGATTTGTAATCATTATTAAATTAAATAGATTAAGTAAGTATTTGTGAGTAGCATGAGTGTGAGCATTAAGGTGAGCCTTTCCGTTTAATCTTTGAGGCCGATTTCTTCAACAAGCTTATCAACAATTTCAATATATTTTGTTTTAGCCTCGTCACTGCTTGTGCTCTTCTTTGAATTCCATGCTTCCCATTTGGCCTTTCCTTTAAAGTCCAAAAACCCAGGTTTGGCTAAGTAAAACATAAAGAATTGTTACATCAGTACACATATATCACAGTACCTATATTGCCTTATTACCTGTATTTACATCACCGACAGTCGCTTGTTTGTAGTATGCATAGAGCTCCAACAAATTGGCGTCGCTGGGAGTTTGTTTCAAGTTCTTTACCTTATCAACTGCTTCTTCGAAAGACTGCAAACATAATATAATATTATAAATGTGCACGATCATAATTGATATTATCAGTGAGATAAAGGATTTTGAGATTTTAGTGTTGTGTCACACTTGTTGATATTAGTCATTTCACAGTGGTTCTGACACACAAAAACAGTGATATGATTATTCACATTGCATTGCATTATGTAGTTATGTAAATAATGATAAATCTATGGTAAAATCTCGAGATTAGGCAATGGCCAAAAATCAACAGGTAAAAAATGATGGTTGTTTACCTTACAAAACCTTACGAACGCGTCGTTTTTCAACTAAGTATACATATTCGATATTCAATATTATAATAATATATTAGTATGACTGTTATAGCAAAATAAATTTAATATTATGGTCGAAATGCGGTCCACCGTGTGTACTTACCATGGTGCGTTTTTCTGAGAACGGATTAGTGTGCACGTCAGCAAAACAACGAAGTACGAATCTGTGGAGACTACGAGTGAACTAGAGAACAGTTTAAAAGTCGGCCAACGAGTGATGAGTGGTGACGCGGAGTGGTTGGTGATAACTGTTGATAACGGTTGCAGTACCTACACCTACCTACGTAGTGCATACACGAACGGCGGCGGCGGCGGCGTCGAGCGGACGTTCGTACGGACTACAGAGTGCGTGAATATCATTATGGCGTGTACGGGTTATTAAGTGTGTGGAGTGGTGGTCGGGGACGGTATTTTACTGTGGTGTTATGACATTGGAACGAGAAAAGGTCACACGCGGTAACTCATAGGTATAATAATATTTAGGTGGTTAACCGGTAAGGCAGATATTATTTAAATAACACGCTACACAGTACACTCGACACGGCGTGCGCGCCGATTTAATAATATTTCAATAATATTATTAAATTTATTAACTTTTTGTCTTTCGTCCATTTTCATGATCTACACCGAAAGATTTAATAAACATTATATCACTATAATCCTGTATTGTAGACTCTGTACTGACTGTATATCATCTATAGTGGTATAGATATTTGAGATTTGACATAATCACCAATATTGTTCAAATATTATATTATACCTATACATATACACATTACACATTTACATAGATACACTTTGGACGTGGCACATTTTCAAAAAACATATTATTATTTGTTCTGGGTCAAAATAAGTAAAATCGGAAAATTTCTGAACAATAATTGGTTGAATTAAATTAAATACAGAATAGAGTTAGTCATAATATAATAATGTAAATAATTATGTGTCGATTGACAAACACGATAAGTAGGTACCTATACCTAATAGGAAATCCGGTGTAAAAATAAATATATTCCATTTTTTTTTTGTTTAGATTGTGGCAATTATTATAGTAAAAACTTGTTATTTGAGCATAAATAAAATATGTTGTATACAAATATTTCATTATGAAAAAAAATGATATGATAATATTTTGGATTTGAACGACAAGCCAGTGGCATATACCGACTATACTGTATACATACGTTTTGTATAGGGGATGCCATCAGTGGAGAAAAATAGAAAACCCTAACTTTTATGGTACAAAAATGCTTATAATACCTTAAAAAATCAAGGTCATTAGTGTATGAAAATTAATTTTAGGTGAGACTCTAGCAGTCCAGTTATACAACTATAATCTATATATCATGCACTTTTTGATAGTGCGATAGCTGTCTAATGACATTGTAACAGCCAGTGGTGTAATTGTGAAGGGCAATGCCACATGGGGAACTTGCGCTCCAAAATGTTTGCTAGGAGGCAAAGGTATAATTTTCTAAAATAAAGAAAGAATGCAATATATATTTACCTAAATATTTAACACACATTTATAAGATAAAAATATTTTTTACTTGAATTATTGCATATAATATTAATACGAGTACCTATATTATGTGTATTTATTTCACGTTCATCCTGTTGTTTAATATGTTGACATTGTCGACATAATATCAACGTTATCACATTATGACGGTTTCAAAAATAAATAATAATCCAATAATTTTTTTCATTAATTATCATTACCTACATTATTTTGTTCAAATAAGTTGTACTGTAATAGCACCTTTTAAATTCTGAGCTGAGCAATGAATGTATTGATTCTACAATGATGTGTGTTTTATAGGGAGGGGATCTGTCATTGCAGCAGACAATTGTCACAAATTGTTGACGTTCTTACAGGGGAGTGCCGGGAATTTGCACTACCACAGGTCATATCTTTATGTATCTACAAACAGTTTTTAGTGGTTTTTACAAAAGGTCCAATTCTCCAACAACCATGATAATACGAGCTACTTGCTGCTTGGCATAGCAATACAACTATAGATAATAGCATTGTACAAATTTCAAATGTGTGAACCTATCTTATCGTGATTCGTGATTCCGACCTATAACGTAATGATTGACATCGATCAATATAATATTATACATAGGTACTTACTTATATATAAACTAATAAATAACTGAAAAGTCCACTGTGAATTTTAAATAAAAATTATGATTTTAGTTTGTAGTAATATTTAACACTGCGTGAACTTGAGCACAAGCCACTATAGGTATTGTAACAAACAGTTAACATTATATTATACAATACATACATAATATAACTCATTCATTTTATTTTTTCGCCGTTACAGTATGGTTTAAAATTAAGTTCGAAAAAAATCAGGGCTTACTTGAAATTAACACTTATAAAATACACAGAATATACCGAAACAACGAATACTTACTATAAATTATAAGTGCGTGGATAATTATGCCGGTCGTGCAATATTGAAAAATGTAAACGTAGTTATGTCCAAACCACAGGGTCATATTATTATATTTATTTTTATTATATCTCTATATCAGATATTTTTGATGTTAGTACTTATATAAATAAATTATTTTATGAGGTTTAATAAAATTATCTGAATATCGATTGGCGGTGAATTAGGTGTCAGCCACGGTTATCTACCGGTGTAGATAACCGTGGTGTCGATGAACTAGGAAATACAAACTATATTGTTAATGTTTTATTATTATTTTTTATTTGATGACGGTGATGCATCTCAGTATTAATAATGTTAAAAGAAAAAAATCATTAGGACTTAAGAGGTACCGTATTAAAAAGTTTAGATTCCTTAGTCCTTACTAGAACAAAGATGAAAATGAAAAAGATATCCAAGTATTTAAGTGTATGCAGGAAATTTCAAGAATAATAACTAATTAATTTAGTATTGTTGATAAAACGTTGATATAATGTAGGTACTAGGACTAGGTACCTATATACATTAAATTTTTATTTATTAGATATTTTTTTGTTTGGAAACAAATAAATAAATAAATAGACTAAATATAGACTAAAATGCACAATATCATCAATCACTAATCTGTAATCAGGTTTATTTTACTATACAATAAATCAATATATCATTAATAATTACTATAACTAACCATAAGTTAAATCTGAATAAAATAATATTTATTCCACAGCTTTGATTATAATTTACGTTTAAACGTTTTAATATATTGTTATGGTTAAATAACTAATAAGTAAAATATGTACATTGTACCTGCGTCGGTACACTTATTTCCACAAACAATATTAATCTTTTTTACTTTCAGTTGCAGGTAATACAAATTGATTAAACTCAACTATAGGCTAAATATTATGCATAAACAAGTTAAGTTTGTGGTAAATATATCATCATACTCGGATTATACTAACATGACCGTATAAACTACCAGCCTGCAATGTGGTACTTCGTCAGATATACGTACCGCATGCCCGTATATGCGTGTGCCTAAGTATTAAAAAATAATTAACAATTAAAAACATTAGGTACAGTCGACAGCCGACATCCGTATTGTTTTATCTATACTTCATACTCGTGTATTGAAAATTGACTATTAATACAGTATATTAATTTGTAAACGTATATTCATTAAATCAAATCAATATGAAATGATGGTTGGAAAAACAATGTCTGCGTTTTCATTAATACTACAAACAGAAGTGATTACAGTCGCAATGAAATTGGTGTAGTGAAAACTCAGTATGGGGTACCTACTATGCCTACGGTCGGTTATGATGGAAAATAATTGCGAAGCAGCGTGTAAATGGAAACAAGTGTATGTTTATGATACTGACAACTGAGTACTGACAGAACTGGGCTAAATGCACAAACGATTGATTTTCCAAAATCCAAATCCGAATTCATCATAAAATAGGTTTTGAAAATCTTATAAAGCAAAAAAAAAAACATGCAAATATTCATAACTTGCAGTTATAATCGTATAATAATACTTACCCACAAATACGGGAAACATCGCGTTAGAAATTCAATGCTGGGCTGTCGGAGTGAATGGACAATAAGGATTAAGGGATGGTCCGATGGCGTATTGTAAAATACCAGCGTTTCACAATTTATAAAATATCACAATATTATATTAAAATAAGTACTACATGTGACATGCCTGTATAATAATATTTCCTTTTCAACTGAACAGTGCACTGTAGGCACACACGCATATTTGTTATTTCCGTAAAACACACGATATAGAAACAATGCATAATATGCTATTTAAATACACCTGTTATAATCTTATAAATATACGTCAATTCATATTTTATATAGCAAATATTATATCATTTGACAGTGTCAAATTAAAATATATTCCTGCATAGCAGAATAAATAATTTATTCCCAATCGAAACTATCATCTTTCACAACATAATATTATATCCCATTTGACAAAACACTAATATTTCAATAATAATAACTGCTACTGCAGTATTTAACATAGCAGCTATGAGTACCTACACGAAAATAATATACCTAATAATAATATAACTTTACCTACATCTAATTGATCTTATTAATGATGACGATTATTTATGGTAGGTATACGTTACAGAATTGTGTACACGTCACACGATAGTAACGACTGTACGCCTGTATGTCTATGACTTTATTAGTTATTACTTATTACAATTTACAGTACTATTTAATAATATTACATGGACTGTAATAGGAAGACATCAGTGGCGTGCCGATAGGGTGGCACGACGGGCAAGTGCCACGGGCCCAGAGGGAGGGAGGGCCCTTCAAAAAATGTAGCGCATCAAAAAAAACAGATCACCATTATTATAAAATTTTAGTTTTTGATAAAACAAAGTTCTAGTAAAATAAAATAAATTTAATAACTAGAAAAATGATTGATACGCGTAACATGCTTATAGGTAGATTATAGATTATTTATTATGTGCAGCGTGAGCCCGTCTGCGATATTAGTATTATAGATAATATTATATAAATATAATAATTATTCTAGAACAGAAATAACAAGGAAACGCACTCCATATTTAGAGCTGTATAACCTCAAGTCTAGGAAACCGTATTGAAGTCTGTCGATTACTCGATTCGTTATCCGTCATCCTAATATACAGTCTATTATACAGCCCGGCTGAAACAGCCGTCGTTTTTTGATATTATTTTGACATCAGTTATTCTGTTGTCAGTTGTCACCCGTGGATCGAAAATAAATATTGTCAATTGTCAAAACAGTTTTCATAAAATTAAATATTATTTATATTATTTAAAAAAATGAGAAACATATTATAATGTATAATAAAAAGTGATCATATTATTCATAATTGTATAATAAATATGTTTTTAATTATTTATTACCTATTATAGCAGGTAATACCAAGGGCCCGCTGGATTATTTTGCCACGGACAATCGAAGTTCTAGTTACGCCACTGGAAGACAGTAAATCACAGATCAAAAATCGTTATTACCAAAGTAGTGAACCAGTACCTATATCTCTTATAGTATTTTAAGTCACTGTCTGGTTCTACTAAATATTAACTCAACCAAATGTGCCACAAAAATGTTCGCCTTAAAAAGACACAAGGTTATCCCTATCGATTTTATGAAGAAAACCAAGCAATATAATGGAATAAGAAAGATGACTTAGTTAAGTATTTTGGTGTTTTTCTAGACGAAACACTTACTTGAAAAATCCATAACAACAAAAAACTCACCCAAGGCTATATCAGAATGGGAAAATCTCTTCACATTAGTAAACTACAAATCAACACTCCAAATAAAATCTTCACTCCTACTATACGTCTATACACCTCAATAATTTGGGCGTTAATCCACAACGTTTTCCTAAAATGAGCGTTTGCTTCTCACACAAAAAAAAAATGTTCAAATACTCCAAAACAAGTTTCTATGGATAAGCCGGGCCATGACTCCTTTGACGACGAATAATTACACACTAGATTAATAATTGTACCTAATTCATTTTATATTTAAAAACTCTATATATATTGTCACAATGTCACTACCCAGTAAAATCAATACTGTTTACTAACGTCATACGTAACAAATAGACCAAATAGTTACATATAAAATAAACATTTATCAAACTTCTAATAACATATTGAATGTTAAAACATTTAATATTAAAATAAATTTAAAAAAATTGTTCTAACATTTTACTTGGCCTAAAAATGTACCTCTAAATTTAGTGGACAGTCATAAAGTTATATCACTGTACTAGTTCACTATGACTGTCAGCAGAGCGTTGCTTTTTCCGCCAAAATTGGTCATTCTATACCCCCAGTACAGTAATATACATCTCCATTTTCTGCTACAACAAATTTCGTTTTTAGATTTTGGTAACCCTTTATCCTAAGAACTGATATAATATTATATTATATACGCTATATCACGTAGATAACATTTTCACAATCGGGGCCTATTCCTAATTAATTTATAGGAACGAGAGGGAGGTTACGTAATACGTTAGCAATATATATGACAACTATGATAACATTTTGTTATGATTTTATTAATATTATAATTTATTGCACCAATTTTATTAAGTTTCCACTTATAAGTTATAACTTATAGACGTTTTCTATGAGAATACAATTTTAATTAATTATTTGTTTCATAAATTCATGTATAATGTACTCTTTGTATTCATATACTATTATACTAATATTTGTTATGTATCAATAAGGCCAATAAGGGTTACCAAATCTAAAAACTATTTGTTGTGGATGAAAATGAAATATATATTATTATACTGGTGATAAACAGACTTGGTGGAAAATGGAAAGATCGATTTTGGCGGAAAAGTGAAACAGCCCTGCCAGCAAAACCATAACAACTAACCGGGAGAAGCAGCCGCTATCCCATTTTTGCCTCCGTACGAATATTATATATAAATATTGTTATGATATGAAATATTATTATTACACGTAAAAACAAATGCAACTGTATATTATAGGATTCAATGAAAATGTTTGAACTCATAAATTGGATTAATTGACATGTGGTTTGTGATTTAATCAGGCCATTGCAAGTGTGAAACGGGTTTTGATTTTCATACCTAATAAAACTATTTTATTTTTTTAAATGCTACCAAACTCGAATTGTTAGTTACAACTAAAATCGATCCAACACTTTTAGTTTTTTACTAAGCTATATGAAGTGAAAAAATAAAAGTATTCCACACAGATTGAAGTACTTCATTTTTATTCACACCACTTTTCGGGCGCAAAAAAATGATTTCACTAGAAATTACACTGTAAATGGACCCAAGACCAAGCCTATATTATAATTTTAGTTATATCTTGTGTCGTGCTTGGAGAAGATTTCTACAAATTTTTGTTTGTATATAATTTCAAGTGTTTCTAGTCACCGGAATAAAACCAGTCTGAAATCTGAATTTCTGGGTCCCACTTATTACGTAAAAGTTGGTTTAACCGACGACATACTTCACGTTTAGAAAGTCGGGAGCATCGAGTGAGTAAAGAAATAGAGATAAAATACTAGAAGAATAAAAAAAACTAAATTAATGAGTCATCCAGAAGTTATTCGTCATCAATAATAATAAGAAAAATGCGAGCAACGACGTCACGAGTCACGACAATAAAACATAATATTGTAATGTAGGAATCTGCATAGCTTATTTATATGCAACTATTTATACAGAACTGTGCATAAAATAACAAAATATTTCACAAAAATATTAAGTTATTTGTGTCAACATAATCATTCCTCATAGTAAAAACTTTCAAATTAGGGCTATCTATAATGTGTTTAAAGATTAAAAAATGTAAATAATAATAGTTATACACATCTTATATTACATTAAATATTTATCCATTATGAATATTTCTAATATTACATTGGCGAAATGATCAACCAAAATATTAGGTATGTTTATGTATACTCACATTTTTGTTAATAATCCTCATAAGTCAAAAGGAAAGTCTTCTAAATTAAAAGTAATAGTATTATAACAGTACACATTTAACAAAAATGTTATTATATAATTAGAAGTAATATTGTAACATAACCTTTTTCCATTTAAATATAATTTGGTATCGTTGTAATAATTAATATCTAAGCCAAATAAATTATCTAAAAATCTGATGTTTTCATTTTTAGTATTTTAAAATATTTCAACTATAGTTAAAAATTTTACCAAAAATATTTGCATCTTAGGTTAAAAAAATCATCGTAAAAAAGCGGGTTAGTGGATATTGCTCTATTGTACAGTAGGTTACAGGTGGTTCACTATATAATGGATGGTATTAAATTTGAATACAATGTTATAATATTATTGTATATACGAAAACAATTCTGAGCGGAGACGGTTTGTCAGTCTAGGATATTTTATATTATATTTATATGTATTACTTATTATTAATATAGTAGTCGGTAAAATGAATTAATATTATACAATTACATATTAAATAACTAAAATCGTTAGTTTTGATTATATAATTTGTAATTTCGTCCAAACTTGAAGTTAAAAATAACTATAAAAAAAACTGTGTTAATGTAAATTTTTAGATTTTTTCGTTACAGAATTAATTACTTACATAGTTACATGAAACTTTGTTTTAAAATTTCAATCCTTAGCTATAAAAGTTGAAAATTTTATGAATATTTTACTACTAAATAATTTGATAAATGTCGTCAACATTTGAACTTTAAATGCTTATAAAAAAACGGGCTTTTGCACCAAAAACCAAAATCGATTTTGCGTAAAAATTCCCGTTTTACATTAATTTGTATTTTGTTTTCCCCTTGTTTTGAACTGTTTACGGATATACTCAGTTTCCAACGTCTTTTGGTTTTTTTTCTATGAATGTCAATAAAACTTTATTTGTTAGGTAAAAAAGCTTGAAAATTTAATACAAAGCTCCCACTATGTTGTTACAATGACATTTGAAAAATATTAAAAATCCCAAGTCACAATTTTTTTTTATAAGCATTTAAAGTTCAAATCTTGACAAAATACGGAAAAATCACGAAAATTAGCAAATTATTTTGAGTTCAGAATTCATAAAAATTTTTCCTTTCAAATCTAAGATATGAAAATGTAATACAAGATTCCTCATAGATATGTAGACAACATTTATTTTAAAAAAAAAGGCTACAGGTCTAAAGATATCTTTATTCTTCATGATATTTACTTAATATAAATAATACGTACACCGGGCTACACATGATATTATAATAATATAACAATATTATTAAATAATATAGTTATTCGATGTTTTTGGTAAAAACTAGTTCAACATACCTTGTTATACTAGTAGATAGTTTTTTTTTTGGTTTTTGATTGAATTAAAATTTAACACACCCATTACAATTTTTTTCAGTGGACCAACTCATTAAGTTCTTTTTTTTAAGTTTAAGTTTAGTTTTAAGTTGACCGAATACAATAAACACTAAAATAGGAATTTTCATTGTTATACACTTATACCTAATAATTACAATATAATATACATAGTTTATGTAATTTAATGTAGTGTAATGTAATGAAAACTTAATCTATTTCTTCCAGTATAAGAAAAAATGTAACGGAGGGTAATAAACTTGTAGTTGATTCCTTTAAAAATTAATAAAAATAAAAATATATAGGTTACATAATGAATTATTCTTGATTATTTTTTTTATAAATTATAGTATAACTATACCCACAAAATAAGGCTCAATTGCAGTTATCAATATTTTTTTAATACTTAATAAATAGTCAAATAAAGATAACAAGTATTATAAAATAAAAATATAGAAGTATATACATAGAACCGATCCTTTAAAATGTAATAAATTAAATTAAAATTATTTCTTACCTTTTTTCTGTGAAAGACAGATATATTGTTTAAAGAGGAAAACAGACCCATCCCCTTAAAAGTTAAATTTGTTCATCATTCGTTTTTAATATTGACTGTTGATTTTATTACATATTATACATGTATAAAAAAATTGAAAAGAAAACATTTTATTTATTTAAATTATATTGAATTTTGAATACGAGTAAACAAACAAAGCAAAAAAAAAAAAGTACAATAAAAGGTACATTATAAATTTATAAATATCTTAGTATATTTTTAGGAATCAATCCCTGTATTTGACAATGAATTCTTCCATTTTTGCAATATATTTTTCTTGGCAGTCTTCTTTGGAAGTTCCTTTTAAATTGGTCCAAAACTCCCACTTTTTTTTGGCTTTCAAATCAAACATACCGGGTTTGCCTATAATAATAATAAAAATGTATTATATACTGTCATACCAGGGTCAGTAAATTTCTAATGATAGGTAGATCGTAGGTAGGTAAATACCATAAGTACATAAACAAGTAAATCACACAATTTGTTAGAGTATGACACATTTTGCTTATTTTATATTGGTTTAGATTGTAGTTTTCAATTAAAATACAAATTAGTTTCAATTACTTAAGTATTAGCATACACATTTTATTTTATGTAGAGTTTATTATTTTTAAGTCTGGAGACGTGTCGGAACATGAATAACCGTAGAATATTTTAATCTCAATAGTTTGCAAATCGTGCAAAAATATGCACCCTTAGAGCTACAGTGCTACACCTAACTAACACGAGCTTTTTTTGTTTGTACGAATGTATGAGTTTCGTGAAATGTCAAAAGTTATACAAAACATTAATGTACCGAGTGCATACTAATAAGTAATGAATAACTTTGTTCGCTATAGTAGCGGTCACCATAGATTTAATTTTAAATAACTATTTTTTTAATTGCCCTTAAAATCATTTTAATAATTTTTTATATTCTGGTAAAATATTTTGAATCATATAACCTACAATCTACAATCGTGTTTTCGACAATGCATTATACTAAAATTGGAATCGAATACACGGTATACCGCTATAGCAGGATTTTTATGGAACTCGTATTATATATGGGTATTGTATAGAATATAGATACACGAATAAGTCGAATGACTCAGAAACTATATTATGACATGTATCGAGTATTGACACAAAGTTACTAAGCGCTCAACAAAAATCACAATAATTGATCATAATTCATAATTTATGATTATGAACTTCTTAAGAATACTTTGAATATTTATAAGCCGAGTATTAGGCAGGCCGTATGTTGACTTTATTATTTTAATTTCAAACTTTTTGACGGCCTCAATCGACAATAATTGCACTTTGCATAGTGTCATAGTCTATAACGACAGTATTATTTTAAACATAGACACATTATACAAACATTTAAATTCTCTATATATAAGCAGCACATCACACAACACAGTTCATTATTATTTATATTTATTTTTTTCGTTTCTCTAATACTGAAATATACTTAATAATCTATATTGTGCCACGCGATAGCAAATGTTATGCATTTAAAATTGAAATTTATGTTTCATTGATTTTGCGCCGTGTACATGCATTATATAGCATTGCAATACTAATATAATATGTTCTACTCTACTTCGCCGTAATTTATTTTTAACGTCCGGGCGTGCACATACAATAATAAAATTAAATAATACACAAACACAACGTCACACCGAACAATATTATATTATAATCATAATATAATATTATATCATATTATACTAACTGGTGTCGTTGTCTCCGACCGTGGCTTGTTTGAAGAGGGCGTACAGTTCCAGTAGTTCGACGTCGGTCGGTCTCTTCGTGAGAGTTTTCACTTCTTCGGTGGCTGCTTCGAAACGCTGTAAAAAACACAAAAATATAACAACAATCATAACGAGATGTCTGGATACACACACACACACACACACGTTACACCAAAATATAACGGAAAAATAATAATATCATACACCCATATAGGTATACACCGTCCAGCCAACGATAATAATATTATTATTGCCCGAACGCGTTTTTTTCCTCACCTCAAACGCACGAACACATCATAATAGTATTATTATTGTTGTTTTGAACGTAAAATACGTACAACGTACGCGCGTTATATTACGTGATGATCAATAGCATAATAATATACAGCAATATTGTACGTTTTGTGTAATAATATATACAATATTGCACCAGGAAGAGGAAGAAGTCTGTCGCTAAAGGCTATGCGCACAACAGGTAGGTACACTGTGTACAGTATAATATTTTATACACCGCAGACGGGCTGTTTCTTCGTTACATATATTATACAGTTCATACACGCGCATCACATAGGTAAAACGAAAATAATTGTTTCTATTTCCCAGAGTTGTTGACCTCCGGGGGCTCTGTGTAATGCGCAAGACGTAATGCACTCATAATAATATACGAGTTCACGAAGCCAAAAGTACACGATTGTTGTTGTACGTTATTACAATATCATTACAATAAACATACCATGTCTGTATGCACGTTATAGGCACGCCGACGTGGAAGAGTAAATAGTTTTCGTGACAGATTTTCGACATTTTTGATAGCCTACAAGTCGGCAAAGACTCAAGATTTACCGATGAGACGACATTTGAAGTTATAATACTATGATAATATTATGGTGCGTGCGGCGTACCTGTTTGTAATAATATACAGTGCAGGCAGTGGTTTTAAGGTCGTATACCTACCCAATAATATTACATATTATATCAATATAGGTACTACTTGACGTCTGCGCAAAACAGTCTTTGATCGTTTCGAAATCGTTGTGATACGTTTTGCACGTCGATTCGCATATTATACCATTTCAATATTATTTTATGTAACGTTCCACCCGGTCTTATTCCGCAAATAAACTATGCATTATTGGGACATTATAGGCACATGCGTAATGCGTACACGTCAACGGTCTGCTGGATTTTAAAAACGTATACCTACCGTAATTTATTGTCTGGACAATTATTGCAGTTATTGTTATATTTTGTAACTCTACGGTCTGTATAGTTCGTAATAGTACATATTATGAGCGCGTGTTTCCGCGATTCTCGCAAAGAGAAAATAATAATAACGATGGTGATACAACTTGGTAATGCGTAAGGTACGTGGTAATGATGAAACGTATCTAATACCTAAACATACCTATGTAAAAAATATGTTATTATGATATATTGAATAAATATGAATGTGACGTGCTACGACTTTCACGAAACGAGCGATTATAAAGATTAAAATTAAATAGGCAACTCTTTACACTACCCACAAACTCAAGTTAGATTTTATCCGTTATAAACTTACGATAGGTAATCAATATTGTATTATAATAAATTGTTACTATGCATTATTCGGTCAGGTAAAACTGTAACTGACATTGATCGGAGTAAAAAAAAAAATGTTTTATGCAAGACATATATAATTGAAATTCATTATGTATAATATAACGTGTAGGTTTTAGACCTTTGTTTTAATTTGAAAGTTTCAGTGGTTATAAAATGTTGAAAATTGTTTGCTGCAAAAATAAAATACGGCGTATAATTAAAGTCTCCTTTAATTAAAATAGCATATATTACTATGAAATATGGATAATCACGGATCGTAAAATAAAATGTTATCTCATAGAAATTGATCAGCTTAAAACCCACTGAGTGCTATACACTTATACTCGTATACAATTTAGTATCGAAATGTTCACATGATTATTATCACTTCAATGTGTGTATAATTAATGTAATGTTATTATACCACACATTTAAATGCATTCAAATTGTATAAAACCGATTAATAAGAATTGCATACTTTACATAAGTTGGATTTAAAACTATTGACATCATGCGTATTGTTTAAACGTGTTGTATAATTATAATTCGAAATCGTTATTATAGTTATTAAATCGTCATTAAACATTTAAACCGTCATTAAAAAAAGAGAAACGCATTTTTTTAATTACAAATTTTACAACTGAGAATGAACAAGCACATTTTTCTTTTTGTGAATAACCGAAGAGAAGAATGATTTATTTCAATGGTGATATACGTTATAATGGTGTTGTTTATAGGTACAGCGGCCGCAGTGTACTCAAACAGAAATTAGAGACATAAATATTTTAAGGACTTTTATCATTGTGAAATAGTTAATAAGTCAGAACTTTAAGAAAAAATTCCTTTAATTAGTGAAAAATTGCTTGATTACATCACAGTATAACCAAAAATATCCTAATGAAAGTTGAGCCTTTTCTCGTTTACGGTATGTGTACATATTATCATTGGTTGCTTTATAATAATTTAATCTTTGGTGCGTGGAAAAACGATTATATTATATAAAAAAAAATGTTCTTTCATAACATATTATAAAATATTAACTTGGTTTTAAAATTATACTTTAGACAACAAAATTAATAAAATATTAAAATGTCTATTATTATTAAACACGCATTATTGTCATACTATTTATCGTTACAATTATTATTTACCTCTTGTAATGAAGCCATGATGATATGATGCAGTATATAGCGTGTTGTAAAGCTGTAGAAATATTCTATATTTGCACGGACGTACGGACGAAAATGCACTGCGCCAAGCTTCTAAAAATCTGCTGGTCGGTCGATCGTTGCTGAATGAAATGAAAACTGGTTTGGAAATGAAATTGTTTTTTACCCGTACCACTAGTTTACTCTTGTACATGGTATGTATACTCACACACCGGTAAGTGGTAACCGTGAGCAGCGTTTGAGTTAGCACGTCATGGCGCGACTTGAGCATATTACTACGTTAAAAAATAACAACAAAATATTAAATGCAAATAATAAAGACCGCGTACAGACTCGTTTATACTTATTGTGTACACTGTTTTTGTTCACAAAAGTGTTAAAACCTACTACAATACGGGCCAAAGTATTTTGATTAATTTTAATACCGGATAATTAAAAACGTGTTGTTTTGATTCGAATCACGCTTTAGCACTTTAATGTATTTCTTAATTGCAGACACGACAACTCATTATACTAACGTAAACTATTACTGTTATATACTATTATATTATATCTGCGGAAAGTGAAAATGAAAAGAATTTTTGAAGTAACTAACTGTTTTAAGTACCTGTTGAAAAAAAAAACAGTACAAATCGTCCACTATAGGTACATAGATACATATATATATATATATATACTCGATAAGTAAAACTGTAAAAGCGATATCTTAATCATGCGGATGCAATTATATAGTGTAAAATATATGTGAATGCTAGAGCCTAGAGCCCTGGAACGTTTACACATAAAAATACGACATATTAAAAAAAATAATAATATGCCATAATATAATATAATATATAATTTGATATTTGATATTTTTTTGTTGTTATGTGCTCCCATGAAAACCTGGGCCACAATTAGTATGTACCTAGGAAATTCTCAGGCCGCAATTTGGTAGAAATGTTTACTACTGTACGCAACTTTTGTTGTAAGCCATCCGATAAAAATTTAAAAGTAGCCTTGATGACTTTTATCCTTGAAAAACCCTCATCTGCCTTGGAAAATTCCGACAAAATCGGTTTAGCAGTTTCGAAGATTAACCTGGAAAAAACAGATATTTCAATATAAACAATATAGCTTATAAGTATTAAATGTAAAGGTTTATACAAACAAATAATATATTATTTTAAATATTTAAATGTATCGAAAATAAAAAAAAATTTATAATATTTGAACGACACTGGATATACAATGTGGCAATATGTATGAAGACGGCTCATGGCAGTCAACTATCAACTCGTTAAAGGCCGTTTTTAACTGCCAGCATATTATTCATATAGTGATTCGAGGCTGACGAGTATTGTATAATGAAAATAAATACTAGTCAATTATATGTACTAGGCATGCACAGTTTTTTTTGGAGGATATGACATGAAATATATCTTATTTCCGTGTAAAATGAATGAATACTCTCCAATTATTACTATACCCTACATAATATTATATTAATATAAAATTGCATTTTTTTTTTTAGTTTTATATGAATTAACATTTATAATATCGTGTACATGCCTGTACTGCACGGGTTTTTATATTTCATAACATGTTTTATCGAGTCTTATAAAAAACAGTTTAATGGCTTTTTGATAATAATATAAACCTATATTGCAATAAAAAAAAGTAATGGTGTTAGCAGGTTCTGAGCTGAATAAATTCATTTGAAAATTTAATTCATAAAAGATAACAATCAATTGTAATCTATAATATATAATCGTACACAGTTTCCAAATCAGGAAATAAAAATCTGCAATGATTATAATAAATCTAACATTAAATAAATTTAAAAGTAATAGAGTAACCAAAAGTTATATATTTAAGTTTGGTGTTAAATTGTAATATTTGATGAAATATTCGCGCCTACGAACTATATAGTTTGAACAATATTTTTTTCTCAGATGGGTATTATAAAAATTCTATATACATCACTTTATCAGTCTATTGACTATTCTATATTATGGTATAATTATATATAGGGTGATGTCTCTAAATTCTGAAAACCCACTAAAACCATTAAATTCTTTACAAAATGGAAAATAGTGCTGTTCTTATATGTAGTCTTAATAAAACAGAACGGGTCGGAAGATAATTATAAAGAATTTGGTGTACTTCCGATTAATTTGCTGTATGAAAAATATTCTCTATCTTTTATATTAAAAATCGCTCAATTACAATAATTACATTCATATAAAAGTAAATGTGAAACATTAAGATATGTTCTAAATGTAAACTATACAAAAAAAGGGTACCTATAGGCCAGAAATTTGTTGATTATTTGAGACCTACATATTTAAAATGTCTAAATAATAATTTTAAGAAACATCTTAGAGTAAAAAATAATATAAATAGAAATAATAATAATATTAAATAATATTTATCTAAATAATAAAAACTATGAAAAAATTTTGTATTTGTCTTTATTTCTATTTTTGTAAATTAATTTAGTTTGTAGATTATAAAAAAATAACTCTCTACGACTCTACCTTAAACACAAGAGTTACTTAAATAAAGTAGTTGGATAAACAAATTGTTTACACTTTACAGAATACTTGTATTTATAGTATTCAATAAATGGTTATTATTAAAAAAAAAAATAACAAATAAATATCTTGTATTGTACGTGTATTCAAATTTGTATTATTATACTGTACTATAATTTTAATATTATATTATATTTATATATTATACTATATTTTCAATTATATGAAAGTACAAACAAATTTCAACCCTTTCCCGTTTGAAATTTGAAATAGTAAGAAAACTCGGAGTAATTAAAAAAATATAATAAAAACAGACAAATTGCATTTTAAACAAGTGGAGGGAAAACATATATATTATTACATAAAAAAAAATTATAAAAAAGAAAAATTCATCCTTTTTTATATACCATGGCAATTGTACTTCCCTCAAACTATCTAGAACAAAATGTACTTGTTACCCTCAACCTATCTACCTATACCTGCTGTTGCCCTAAACATATTAAACACATAAGTACAACATTTTTAATGAAATATCTAATAATAATCGGCATACATAGTAATTATTTGTCAAAAAAAAAGAAATTTTGTTGTAGGTGTGTTTATGATGTACAACTAAAAAGGTGTGTAGTGAATGAGCTATTGAAGATAAAGGTCTGAAACTTTACACTGAAGTTATCCTAGACAATATGATTCTAAAAAGATTCTAAAGAACAAAATTCGTTTTCCAGTTTCCGAAATCTGCGTTACTTAAGAAAAATCGATCTAAAATTGATAAGTTTTTTAATGGTTTAAAGTTAATTAATTTTTTAAAATTTTAAAATTTCACATTTTGTATTTATTTTACAAATCATCTATCAACCAACTTTCTTGTTCACTGAGTTTTTAGAGCTGAACACGCTGACATTGCTCTAGTTTTAAATCATTATACCTCTAGCGCATGATGTCGGATATATCTTATATGAACTATTAATTATATAACTATTATTAATGCTGACTTATTTACCCATCATTATTACTGAATACAGAGTTATATTTTTATTATTTTCCTATTTACCACAACTCTTGAAATTTTCAAAATTCAGATTGTTTTATTCCAATTATCAATTACCATAGGTAGATAGGTAATTACTTGTTCAAAAATCAAGAAAGTAAAAAATGTACATCACACATTTTACACCATTGTACAAAATATTTCTATGCAGCACGTGAATATCATGTATATAATACGATTTTTTCATAATATAGACAATTTCACATCACTAATAATATTATGTATCATATTGTTTACATTGTGGTTAAGATAACGTGGTATAAAACATAAAATAATCTATGATCTGACATAATAATAATAATAACATCGTCCATTGGTCAAAATTTGGCCATAAAAACCATTTCAATTGTAAAAACAACACGCTCTAAAATATTACATTTGGTACCGCACACAAGGTTCGTTGTTGACGTTTGTGCTTCTTCTCCTTTTATCCGTATGAATGTTTTATATATGAAAAACAGGTATTTCGTGTTAAAGGTTTTGAGTCCATATAAGTAACAAGCAAACGGGCATTTGCCTTTTGATGTTCATTCGAATAAAAAACCATAATTAACTATTATTTTATTTTTACTACCATATAAATTAGTTAGATTACTGCTTTTTATATTCCGTACTACTAGCTAACTTCGCCTGGTAAAAATGTTTCAAATTGTACTTTACTGGACAGATGGCACTACTGATGTACTCCTATTTTCATATTTTACAATTTTTACCTGCTTTAACGTCATCATAATATTATGTGTACATTTTTTTACCATGAAAATTAAACTATACTACTTTTCCAATGATATATCTATTTCCCTCAAACACGTGTAGGTGGAGTTATTGGTACGACAAAAAGGGTGGCCACTAATTGCGTCCCGCGGTAAAAATTTCTTCCGAATAGCAGGCCCGAGTTTTTTTGGGGTGCATACGAATTGCGGCCCGATTTTTTTTTGGGTTACATACGAATTGCGGCCCGAACTATATTTTTGGTAAAAACATATATGATATTTCTAAAGGTTAAAAAGTTTTTTTGACATTAAAATCTGATATTAAAATGTTTTTTTTTTTATTAAAAAATTTCGGCACTGGTAAAAACGTTTATGATATTTATTGAAGTTAAAAATGTTAGTATAATTTAGTAAAATTCTAAGGTATACTTATTGATATCTACATTATATTGTGATTATATTTTTTCAGTCAAGATTAAATTATCTAGCGTTAGAAAACCCGGGCCGCAACTCGACTGTACCCAAAATAAACTCGGGCTGCAATTCGGATTAGACCTTTTTTAGTTGATATCTTTGGGACGCAACTAGTATGCAGCCGACAAAAAAGTACTTGCGTATTAATTTGTATATATATTATCTATAGATAAATATAATAATAATATAGGTGGGTTATTTCTATATGGGATAATACATTTGAATAGCCGTGACAGTGGTCTGTGTTACCAGTGGTGCAACGCTCATAATATAGGTGCTCGTAACTATATATAAAACTGGGTCTGATTTTTGTTTTTGTGGCCAGGGAGACTATTGGTAATTAAAATATAAAACATACGTACATTTCTTCAGCCTCCTTGATCAAAGCAAATAATGTGCATAATTATTTTACATTACGTTTGTAAGTCGTTTGTAAAGTCTTATAAAAACAAACTTTTTATTTGTAAATAAAATCAGAAATAGACTTTATCCCTATGTATATTTTAAAAATGCGAAGTTAGAGAATTGTGTAACATTTTGAAAACCTCAATTTTTTCATCACAATCGTTCGTAATTAGTTTTGGGTTTTTGAAACCCTTTGCAAACGATTAAGAAAACATTTTGGGCTAACCAAATTTCACCCATTTCTATAGCTTAAATTTTGAAATTCTGAACTGAATAAGTATTTAGTTTTCTATAAAACTGACTTTCTACGGATCTAGAAAAATGATTGAAATTAGGATAACCCACTCATTTTTCAATGTATACAATCGTTTGTAGAACGCTTAAAATATTATGATGTCTGTATTATTCAGGGTCTTGAAAAAATTACACTTTGATAAGTACATTGATTTGACACAACACAGTAAACTTTACGTTTGAACACAGATTATCATATTTTGTCTTATAACATTTTTAATATCCAAAATATTATTGTGTTGCCAAAATGTAAATACAATACTGCATAATATACATCTATACAGTATGTAAATATGGCAGTTCTAGATAATATTACAGAAATAATAATGTAAAAAAGTGAAAAAAATTAGGAAAATTTACGTCCATATTTCTCGTAATCCAGTTTAATGAACACTTCAGCGAACTCCTTCCGTTCTTTGATCAGCACACTAGGCAAATATTTTGTACCGTATATGATTTTTCCGATGGCATACAATAAACTATATTGTTCATCGTCTTTATCGTGTGACGAAATGTTCGACAAAACGTACACTATGACTTCTCCGCTAATATCGGATACGCACAAGTGCTTACCGTCCGTTGTAAATTCTAAGCCGGTACACTTTTGATCAGGTTTCGGCATTTTTTGTACAAATATCGGTTCATATTTCGTCACACTTAAGTCCCAAATTTGTACACAGTTGTCTGAAAAACCAAACTCACTGTTAAATAATTACCACAAAAATATTATTATTAAGCGTTAACGACTATAAAAGCGAATGAGATAAAATGTTTCATAAATGTAATATATTCCATGACTACACGGAAGAACCGGACTGAATTCAAATTATAACCACGGAAAAAAAATGTCCCAAATAAAAATTCTCCTATCCCTGTCCTGAATAATACAATGTGTGGTTGATTTAAATTCAGTTCGGTTTTTCCGTATAGTCACATATAATGGTAGTTAATAATTTATCTTAACTGATATATCAAACCGTAGGATAAATTTATTCGAAACCAAGGTGGACATAATATTACAATAATAAAATAATGATAACGATTTATTCAAATTAATGAAACAGGGTGAAGCTCAATAGTACAGCATTTTAAGCTTGGAAATTAGAACAATATTTAGAAATAAATAAACATTAAATACTTTAAAATATGTATTATGAATAATAATAAAATTGTTTGGCATACCCAATATTAGGTACATTACATTATTTATATGAATGATTAATATTTCCGCTAAAGATGAGACGAAAAAGGTGCATTAGTCGAGATTTTATACCTTGTTAACCTTGTTTCAAACCTAACGAAGACTTTGAATATTTTTTTTGCTGTTTATTATCAGTATAATATTTATTTCCCCAAGATCGTTAATTTAATTGCCGCAGTGGACATTGACGTATTGTTGTACAAAATTACGAAGTCACGTTTGTGAACAAAAATTACCAAGTGATTCTTTTATAAGTAAGCACACTAATTTTTGAAAAGTATTACCGTTTTTTAAAATATTTTTTTACTAAATTCGAAGATATTACAAAACAACATTAAAAAAAATGTATTTTTATCATTTTAATTTTTAGTTATTTATTAAGTTGTCATTTTCTGTTAGATTAGGATTATTAAGCTTGAAAGTAATCCAATTTAAATGATAAGTAATTGTTGTTTTTTCAGTCCATATCTTAACATTTTAATTATATTAAAATGTTACAATTTATTTTTATGCAATTTTATACACATTTCGGTGTTTGTTAGTGCATTTAAATCTGGGATTTACTTATAAGTTATAAGTCACATATAACTAATTAGTTTTCGTACATTTTAATTCACAATTGCTCCAGAATATGTAATTAAAAATATTTGGTGTCATTCAAAAAAGTAAAACACCTCAAAATAATAACAACAATAAATAGAAAAAGTTGATTTATAGTAAAATTACTAGGAATTATGTAAAAAAATATTTCCAAAAACATTAATACTTATTGATAAAATGAGTATTTATCTTTAAAAGAATCACCTAATTTACAGTTATACATAATATATGTAGGTTATACAAAATTATTCCAAGCGTACTCAACCCTTTCTTCTTCTTTAATAATACAATTATTTAAAATTTGTTTTTGGAATTTTCAAGTATTCTTAAAGACCATATTTTTAAATTCTCGAGATTTGAGGAGTGACCTTTGGAAATGTAAATTTCTGTTTTTCAAATGACAACCACTCTTTACTACTGAAAGTACATTATCATAGTCGATTATTATCCTTTGTAAACATTTTAATTTTCTGAAAAATTACTCATTCAAATTTTGAATTAGGAACACTAAAATTTTCAAAAAAATTATCCATTAAATAATTTACAGTAAAAAAGCAGAAGGATTTTCATTTGAAAAACAGAAGTTTGTATCGTCACAGGTCACTCTTAAGTACCATAAAATGTTAAGAATTTGAAAACATAGAGATTTCTATGCATATTCAAAAATTTCGGAAATCAAAATTTGAATAAAATTTATTATTTTATGAAAAATTGAGCATAAGCATACTTGGTAAATCACTCAGTATATATCATATACATACTGTTATTATATATATTATAACTCTTATCCTATGTATTTGGCTAATAATATCGTGTATGTTACCAATAATAGATGCTATGATTGTCGAACATGTCCGGCTCCAAATAGCTTTTTCGATTTGTTTGCCAACACTTAAAGTTATTACTGGTTCAAGAAAAATATCACTGACCCAAATGTTTATTTTACAGTCGCAACCAGTTGTCAAATATACATCCTGAGAGAAAGGCGATTTTTCCAACGATTTTATTATTCCGAAGTGAGAAACAATTTTTTTTGGACGAGTCATTAAATCGTCATATAAAAATGAGTAGACGAGACCGTCCAACGTGCCCACCAAATTCGCATTTTGGTTCAGTTCGATGAATTTAGTTACACGAAAAACCGATTCATACGTTTTACTTTTGTCCGAATTCTTCTCTGGGAGTTCTTCTTGCATCAAACTATTATAAAGTTTCATGACTAATTTTTCCTGAAACTTCCCGAGCGAAAAACAATAACGTGAAATACAACCACTCGTATTGCATGCCATCTATGCAAGTCAAGAAAATGTCAATTTAAACCTAGTGCCTAATACTATTGTGTGGACATTTTATACTAACTATTAGTCATTTTATACTAACTAGACATTCTGATTTGACTTCATGGGGTATTTTGTTTTCAGTGTTGGTGGTCCAAAAAAGCTCCGAAATGCTGGTACTTTCTAACGATAGGTTAGTGGACGTTTGAAACACAATGTTGAGAAATTTTTTAGATATATCGATTATTAGTATTATCCCGCAGTCAAATCCAATGGCAAGATTATTCGGTGTTTTGCTTGAGAACTTTAAGCACGTAATAGCCGATGTGTTGAACTCGTAGAATCTATAAAATCGATAGAAAGACATTGAGCGCGCCACTAAGCAATGACGAAAATCCCAAACTGTCCGGTATAATTAGTGTTCGGTGTAAGAAGAGGGAGGCACGACATATAGCACTAAGTACCTTAACTTGTTTTTCAGACATTTTATTGTACCCGTTTATCTTTTTTAAGTGGAACGTATATATAATAATAATAGTTATGGCATGTAAATTTGTTAAATGAAGAAGTAATTTATTAATAGAGTAGGTATAGTGTGATAACATGTTGAAAAAGTCAAAAGTCAAAATTATTTTGTAATTGGTACATCACACTTCATCGCTTACGTTTTTCCCCAAAATCAAGTGCACCGGGTGTAAAAATATTGTTTCGACGATGTAAAAGATAAACGCGACGAGTGTTACATAATTTTTCTTACCTTTCTGGAGTATGTTGATTTTTTGTACTCCACACGGCCACGGATGCGTATTGCTTGTCTGCGTAATCGGTGTATATCAGATTGCTGTAAGCAACAGCCAACAAGTGCTTCTCGGTCTCGTTCCAGTGCATGCATCTGACGGCTAAGCCCTTGTTTGTATCGCCAAGCAACGTCAGTGTAAAACAGTACGTAAGACCGAAAACCTTTTGGTCCAAGAGCGATTCCAAGTGCGATTCATTCTCGGGATTCATCATTTCTATATCGTTCGACCAAAATAGTTTGACGTCCAACGAGTTTTGGGCCAATATCCGTTCCAAAAACATTGTCGTATCGGGATAGAAGTCCTCAGCTGCACCGTCATTCACAGGGTCATTTTCGTCATCAAACAGCTGTCTGTCCGCGAGTATGGCATGCCGAATTTTCACGTCAGTTGTTTCTTCTTCAATGGTCGATGGCGGAATTACGTCTTGTTTCACGTCCATCTCGTTGAAAGTGTCTATTATGTTGAAATTGTGGACCTGAGTACCGACCATACACGTGGTGACGTTCGAGGTTTGACATTCCACGTCTTCACGCTCCATAAGAGAATTTACTGTTTGCGAGATATTGTCGATCTTGATGCGTGGCTTTGATAAGTTATTTAAATAAACTTCTTTCGATTTTTGCGATCTTTCATAATCTCCATCTCTGAAATAACGGAATTAATGGTATCGGTCGATTTAGAGGTTTTTTTGGTAATAAATAATAAGGTCCATTGATAAATGAAGGAACAACTTATTTAATTTTCTTTAATCATATCACCATATGATTAGGTACATAGAATAAATTTCCTAAATTAAATGGCTAGTATTTTAATGCCTAATAATTTACATTAGTTACAACTATACAAACTATAGGCTATATAATAATTAATAAGTTCTTGGTTGGTGCGCAATAAGTGCCTAAAAACGATAAACGTATCACAATAAATTATATTAATAATATATTTCACTTCGTTCAATCAGTTAATTATGATAACCAAGATTGATAATTAAAAAATGTTCTATATTTTAAATTAAAACATTAATACAGGAAAGTAGGTATTGTACTTTTGTGAAATAGTTAAAGACTTTCTAGATAATTTATAGTTCAGTAAAAAATAAACCTCGTAAGATAGTTATACAAAGTGTTCAGATTAAAACACAATCAGTATTCAATAGCCAATAAAGGTTCGATTATACAACCTTACCCTTTTACTGTAACACTGCTCGGTACGTTTAAAATGTTAAACGTCGGACTCTCAGTAAGTTCAATTTCATAATTATCATCACTAATATATTTTTTAGGCAAGAGAAGATTTGCACCAACATCGTATTTTTTTTCATCTAGGCCTTCTCTATTGTGATATTGCCGTTTGGTAAATATGTTGTCAAGTAAATTGTCAAGGGATTTAATGTTAAGTTGGCGAAAAGTATTGGGGTGATTTTCTTGTTCTTGTTCCACATGAGTAGTGGTCCATATTTTTGATAAAATTCGTTGATCCAACGAGTTTTCATTAGAACCAATATATTTATATTTAATACTAGTTGGTCCCTGAGGCGTGACATTAGTGTCTCCTAGATAAAACTCATATAGATTTAGGTGTTGATTTTCGACCCCAGAACTTCTATTTGAATCACGTTGACTGACTTTAATTGGTGTAACCACTAATTTTATGGACATTTCATCGCTTGGTTTGTTTTGTTTTGATTTTTTTATATCCATCTACCAGTAAAAAAATTTAACAGGATTAATCATTAATCATAAAAGTGAACAGATATAATATTTACGTTATTAACCGGTGCGATCAAAATTGGTTTAATTTTGTACTGCTTAATTATTATTTAGTTCATTGATTTTATATTTGACATCATCATAATAAACAATACACATTGTTATTATTTAATGATATTAAACACACTTGGTTTATATAAATTACATAGATACTCATACACTTGAAGTATCGTGGCAATTAATTCAATACAAAAAACATATTATAGGTAGTCTGTAAATTATAACAAACTCAAATCTATAACCAATGAATAAAATTGTAAATAGCATAATATTATCACAATACGTTTCCATGAACCTAACTAAAAGAAAATAGCCAATTTGTAGAACACTATTAATTTAAATTATTTAATAATTGCATTACCTATTTATAATTAGCGTTTTGCATACCATTTTTTTTTGCATTAGTTTAATATTATACAATTCTATATAGAAATAAACTAAATACTATTGTCTATTATACTAATGAAAAAGATATATAGGAAAACAAGTTTTTTCAGTAAATTGTATACTTCCAGTTAGGGTGTTTTCTAGAGCTTATTTTTTTTATTTTTTATTATGATTGATTTTATCGTGTTTTTGATATTTATAGATAGTTTTGTTGACGGATTTGACTGTTGAGATGACGCAAGTTGCTACACAACAAAAATATCGTTTAGTACGGAAAAAAAGCCAGAAGATTACAGACATGCATTATAAGGGGGTCAGAGCCGACGCGTTTTTAGTACAAAATTTGTCTTACAAGAAAAAGTCACAAATCTCATATAATAATTCGATTTTGACTCCGATTTTACTAATTCAAATTTCTGAAATCGTTATTAAATTTAAACAATCACAAAATATATTTTAGTATTTTGAAATGTATAATTTTTCCTGGCGTTATTAAAATTTATTTAAAAAGTCTAATGCTACAAATAAAGTTTTCTTCTTTCCAATAATAAAATCAAAATCACAATCTGGTAACACTATTAAGTCGTGATCGCTTTTTCTGTAAAGTCAATTTTGATCGTTGAAATGGTTTGATTTTATTATTTCCATACATATGGTCTGTTTCATAGATCTATAAACTAAGTTTTTAGTTATTATTGATCATAGGTCTATGGTCTGTTGTATAATATTATCTCCACCTTGTAGCGTAACTAGAATTTGCCTGAATTTTGCGCCTTAAAAAATAGCCGGCTCCGAAGTCTTCATAAGTTCTATAACACTATGAATCTTGACAAAATATATTAAACCCCTTAAAAACAAGTATATTTGATAGTATAGATCAAGTAGACTTGATGACAAAATGTATAATTCCTGTTACAAATTTAATTTAAAGCGTTATAATTTTATTGTGAAAACTGCGGTCAGTTGTGTTCTGAAAATGATAGGTAAACTGGACGGTATTATGGTAACTGACAGTGTATGAGCCTTTTCTGAAAATACCATTGCTTATTTTTAATCGGTGCTCAGTGAACAAAGACATCGTAATTTACTTTATTATGCGCAGACCCATTGATATGACAATGAAATATCAATATTACGGTCACTATTTATTATTTTTAAGAGGCACGGAACACAGTATAACTGATTTTTATATCACATTACAAAAATGTAGAGAACTTAGATCGTAAAAATAAATATTAAAATCGTTTCAGCTAAAACATAGTATACATGATAATGAACTATAAATACCATCTTTAAAATTAAAATGCGTCTGACTAAAGTCGAATAAACTACGGTCTTGTCAGATGATTAAGTCTAAATACCACCTCTTCGATTTAAGAAATACATATTTTATCAAGTAAATAAATTCTCCTATTATTTACATAAGACAATTATGTTTTATTATTTTTTGAACATCTGTTGATATTATTATGAGTTTTTACTTATACCTGTTATTATAGTTTGCATTTTGTGTACACCGATTTAATTCAAGACACAATTGTTTCTTAGGTTCACCTAAAGCTACATCACTCTCTTTAATATAATACTAAGCGTGCTATATGTGAATGTAAACAGAAACTTATTTTCCTGAGAGGTAATCAATGCGGATTACGTTTATATTTTGAAAGTTTGTTTACCAACTACGATCGTGTGTGAGTTTTTTTTTCACAGAAGCTACGTAAAAACATATACAAAGAAAGGGTAACGTTCAATTTTTTGATACTACTGGTGTTCTACGGCTACCCAATTAAGATAACTCTTATTTTTACGGTAACGTAAAATAAAAAATAAACTATAATTTATATACCTAACTACACAATAATATAATAACTATACAATCAAAACAAAGCATATATAATATCCCTCGTAATTGTAAGACACTAGGTTCGATCATGGTCATGCCAAGTTTCATAATACTCGAGATTGAAACAGGAATACAATAATATTATATTATTTTTAATATTATCACCGATTGGTTCAATATTATTAAAATATAATATTCGCCTCAAACAGGCGCGACGAGCGAGCTACATTCGTGATCGTATCTGTCTGTATGGTGGCCGACAACTAAAAAGTCAGGCTCAAGTTACTATGGTAAATGGTAATAATTCGCGTATGGTCGATTGGCCGTGGCATAGGGTTTTCAAGGGAAATCTTCTGAGCAACTTCGTTCGGGCCACGATCTTTTTTCGTTGTTTTTTCTTGTACAGCCGATGAATTAAATTGGCGTAATACAGTTGCAGTTGAGGTTACCAGTGGTCATATCGAAAAAAGTGTATGTAGTTCAAATCGTTCAGTTTTAATAGAGGCGTGGGTAAATCGAGTCCCAAACTAAATTACCGTTTTTCAAAAGCGGTGAATTGAGTCCCTCGTATATTATTAGATAAGTTTTCAAAATTACCTATATACGTAAAGTCGTGCATAATTAGTTATTGCGAACATATAAACACACCAATGTCACGTATTAATAATTAGATAATTTTCACCAAAATATATTTTTATTGACTTTGAAAAATCTATACATAATGCCGCACAACAATTTTGGCCAGCGATTTATATTAAATGCTGTCGTTTTCACATAGGACTAAATTGGTGGAAACAAATACAATGCCTTGGCTTAAGTACAAATGATAGAAAACAAAATTCAGAGGAAAGTAATTTTTTAAAAATGTTTTTTGGTTTACCATTTTGAAGTCCAAAAGATGTTTACAATTGTTTCATTGAAGATATTGTGCCAAAGCTTCCTGCAAATGAAAATATAAAATTATTCATCGGTTATATTTTAAAAACATACATTGCATCAGATTCTACATTACCGAACATTTCTAATATTTGGGCTGAATTTTCCACAAAATCTAATCGTACAACAAATAGTTGTGAATCATTTCACGCGAGGCTGAATAGTATATTTTATACATCACATCCAAATATTTATATTTTTATTGATGCAAAAGAAATCCAATCAAATACATATTATATTCAAATAAAAAGTAGAGATCTATCCAAAAAATCAAAATACATTATAGAAAAAGAGCATATATTAAGGAAGCAAATGACAAAGTACAAAAATAATAAAATTAGTAAACTTAACTTTATAAAGCTCGTATCATTAAAATATTTACCCGTTTAATATTATATTATTATTGACAATATTAATTATTAAAAAATTATTATTCTATGTATTATTCACTCAAAAGTTGACATTATATTTGCCTATTATTATTATTGACAATATTAATTATTAAAAAATTATTATATTATGTATTATTCATTAATTTATATTTATATTTATATTTCATTAATCATTATTATACGTATTATTAATTTACTATAGTAAATATTTTACAAGGAACTCAGTTTAACTCTTTGATTTTTTTACGAGGGGCTCAATTTACCTATTACTTTTTTTGGCAGGACTCAGTTTAGCTAAAATTATTTAAATGGGACTCAATTTACCAAATCCGTTTAATAGTCTTTTATCGCATGTGACACTCCCAACTGTTGCATTATTATATTGTATTTTAGATTCACACCGTGGTATGGGTTATTCGCATAATTGACATTTAGCTTGTTCGCGGTTATAATATTAATATTTAATACTATAATGATACATTGCAGTATCGCACTATTTCATACATTTTTCGTCGATAGTTATTAGATAAACAATTATTTTAAATTAACGAATAAACACGAATAAATCGTTAAATTTGATGTCCGTAAAAAAAATATTGGACGTATGACGTTTGGATATCATTATTGTTACAAATGACCTTTTTTTTTATTGGCTGTTAGCAAATTGTTATTGTTATAAAAAATATTGAAAAATGTAATCATCTTAGTTTTACTAGATTTCTTAGTAAATTGGTAATTAGTTTCAATATAATAATTTGTCGACGCATACGAATTTCATGCAGTGGTCGTTAGTAGATAAAGATTCAAAAGCATAACAACAGAATTGCATGCGAGATTTATTTTTTGTGTGTCCGGCATTAATGATAAGTTTGATAACTATGTATAAAATACCACGGGTTTTTATTTTATTTACTTTATTGAATATACCTTAATTCTAATGAAATTGTATTGCATGAACATATTTTCATGTACTAAAAAAAATCTCTAGAAGCAATAGACAAAGTAAATTGTGTAAGAGGCATGTATAAATATGAAAATAACTAAATAACAGGGCTTGAATTCGCATACCTAAGCATACCGCTACACATTTTTATTTACAATGTTATGTATTTTTTTTATTGATGAGAAAAATAACCCTTGGCATTAAGGCGACTAAGAGTTAATTGTTTTTTACAATAATATATTGTTTGACCAGGGCGGGAAGTGAGCTATTTCAGTCGCGGCGACGTGTGCGGCACAAGCCGCAGGTGAGGGCCGCATTTCGCACAAAGACACAAGAAATTGCCTTCTTGCACGAGCCACACATACTTTTTTTTGTCACGCCTCTGCATTCATCGAAAACGGCAAAGATAATGCAGGGATCTATACAACAACTAGACTATATAATTATACGACAATAATATATTTCATGAAAGAAACGATTTGGTTTTATTTATTTTAAGCGTCACGCATGGAGGTTATAATATGATTATGAGATGTAACCAAAAGTTTATAATTTGTAAGGAACCGACGACCGTGGTATAGATTTCAGTGACTGTTTGTGCAGGGTATACGCGCGTCCCGCGTGAAATGTGCGCGCAGCATTTTTTGGGATTTCCACTTTACCGCCCGCTGGACGGAAAAACATCGCTTTCAAACGCTTCAACCGTCATCAAAAACTAAACTTTCGGTGCAGGCGTGACAAAAAATATATTACATTATTAGTGTGGGTGGTGTACGAATTTAAAAAGTTTTACATTATATTAGTATATCCAGTATGGTTTGCAGGAAACAGGATAATATCCTAAGCTTTCGAATATGTGCTCACTCCTCAGATAAAATGGTTTTGGCTTCGTGGTATGAGTGACATTCGGTAAAAATATGTTAGACAGAAAGTTTGACACTATATACGACATTTATATGACACGAGACTTTGGGTAACAGTGGGTGAGCCTGGTATGGACGTATCCAAGTTTTTTTTATTATGGTTTCAATTTTTTTTTCTCGTGAGAATGGTTGTTCGACCAGTGGAGAATAGTTGATTTTAAATTTTATCAATAAAAATTAACCATTTTAAATAGTTATATAATTATTTATTTACATAGTTTATATTGTATTTACTTACTATAATAATGCATTATTATCCATGGATATTTAATTTATTATTTATATTTAATACATTTTAATATATTATGATATAATTATGTGTACCTACGATTTTTAACTACGCTATAGTTAAAATTTGTTTGCTGACAGTCCGGAGTCTGAAAATGTAGAAAGAGGACAAAATTTTACTATTGCATTATATGATAATGAGTTTTGGAACGCAATATTCAGATGCAGCTTTATAACAATATTATTGGACATTTTGATTTAATTATTTGACTAGGTGATATGTATACAAGATTTTTAACGAATAATGAAATAAGTCTGGGTTATTACGATTTGCTACGGATTTAGTATCTTGGTATGCTCGCCGCTCGGGTGTGTTAGGATTCATCCTAAATCCACCACCGTGTTTCAGCTGTTAAATGATTTCAATAATTTAAAAACATAAAAATAATAAAATATGAATACCTACTCTAATGCAGCAATGCATATTGTGTAACGAATGTTTGAAAGGCATGATTTCCACATTGGAATAAAGCTTAACATTTTAAATGTCCATTTATAATATCACGTCTCTCTTTTAGTATTTTATTACTATAGTAATATCTTCCTCGACGATTTTGGCGGGCCTCACCCTTGTGCATTATTATAACTTCCTACTGCAGTGGTAGCTGCCTGCCGACCACTTAAGTTATAGTTCGTAATCGGTGTACTTCGTCTCGGTGTTTTAATACAGTTTACGACAGGGTATATCTGTAGATTTGAAAATATTTAAATAACTAATCCGTCTAATATAAAGTAAATTATGCATATGCTATGTTATTATGATTTCTGTGTATGTCGTATCTCTTCGTTTATATAAAGAAACATTACATAACATACGTAATGCACTTGTATTTATAGTTTATATTACAGGAGTGTGTCGTGTGTGTGTTGAGTTTATATTATATTATATGGGTGCAACCTGCTGCGGCGTAATATTAAACCAGCCCACTATCTAATGATTAACTCTTATCTCTGCATACTGAATTGTTTGTTTTATCGTTTTTTTCTTTTTAAATCAATCACATTTATTTCATATTTCTCTTTGTCCTTCTCTTCGAAACGGTTTTAAAAGTATAATAATATAATATCTTCATTCTTTACATATCTGTCTCCGTATATTATCCACTTTAGCACTCTTCTATCTGTTTATATTTATCACATTATCATATTGATCAAATTTACATAATATAATGCAATACTATATAATATATTACTCTTTTAAATAATAAATAGTGTATTAATTG
Source organism: Sitobion miscanthi (assembly GCA_008086715.1). Lineage (NCBI taxonomy): Eukaryota > Metazoa > Arthropoda > Insecta > Hemiptera > Aphididae > Sitobion > Sitobion miscanthi. The sequence goes on along the minus strand of CM017798.1, from coordinate 22,948,511 downwards.
ATCTACATAATATTGGATGGTATGAAATCGTACATATGTGTTGTATTTGTAGGAGTATAATAGTTTTCTTTTGAAATCTGAAGCTGAACTAAATTTTTTTTTGTATATATTTTGAAACGTTTGATTCCGACAATGATTACTAAATTTATAATGAATAGTTACATCCTCACGGCTATTACAAGTAAGCAATATAAGTTGAAGTTGAAGTTTATGTGCTATACCGTCTACCGCTGAAGTGTAACGGTATAATATTGTGGGCCAAACTACTCAACATTTAATTAAAACAAATTTTACTTTATTAAAGACGGTTTTAATACGTTTTTACTTAAATATTTAAATAAAAACTATACAAGTCAGTAGTCAGAGATTCTGAACACAAGTCGGCGTCTGCACCACTGACTCCGCTCATTTGCTGCACCTTCAGAATATTATTTTATGTCAAACAAGCAAAAACAACTAGGCGAGCCCTACCGCCACGTACCTATAGGCTCGCGAGAATGCGATAAATGCTGACACCAACACAATAATATTATGTACCACAGACTTTAGTGTCAGAGTCTGGGTAGTACACTATGGGAGGTACACCAATATTTTTATAAACAAAATAAAAATAATTATTTACAAATAAAATATCATAGTACCGAGGAACGCAATCCGATGTGATTATTTAATAATTATCAACGCAGGCTAAAAGTGATAATAGTATAATATTAGGTAACCATAATATATACTGTGTGAGATAGATTTTTAGGCATTTATTTGTAAATTAATCTCAGAACATAACAGAAAATAATTTTAATAATAATATGTTTGGACTAACTATAACCATTCATTGAATCGTACCTCAACTTATCGGTAAATAAGTAAATTAAAATGTAATTGTTTTTATATTTCTTCAAAACGTATAATGATTTAAGGCAACAATTGTTTATAGGTACACGGCAAATTGTCAACAATACTCAAATTGTCTATAGTAAATAACTTAGATATGCAACGATAAATAGATGTACTTGTTCCAAATCATAATAATTAAAATATTCTACTTGATTTATTTTTTTATTAAGAGAGAATTATAATGTATACATTATAATATACATAAATATATACCTATGTTGGACATGGCAGCACAATACACAATAGCAGCAGGTAGTGTGGTAAATAATACATTATCTACCAACATTAATGCATCTTGATAATAAGTAATAACTTTTGAAATTCCAATGCGCATTGAATATTATTTCGTGCGAACAACAACTGTATAAAAAAATTAGAGTTTTAAAAAACACCTAGGTATATGTTTTATAGTTGAAAGAAATTATTTTATTTAAATTTAACGTTTAACATAGTCCATACTCCACAGGTACGTTCGTATTTGTATTATGTAGTTGCATCTACATATATTTAGTTTCAGTCTAACTATGAAAATGTCCAAGGTAAATTTTGTTCCAAATATTTTATTTCATAAAATATTGAAATATTACAAAATTCATTGATGTAAAAATGCGTTTTATATGGGTACATCATATTGTACAAACAAATTAAAGTTAAAATCGTTTCGTAATATGTTTGTTTGTACTACCTATGTAACCATTTGCCCTGTGGTATGTCATAAACATGCAATAATAATAAAATATACTAAAGTGATTTCATTCTGTTTAAATATATATTAAAACACATTGTATTTAACATTTTAAACATTAAAATATAATAATAAATAATATTATGTACATAATATATCATGAACCTGAAGGCACTAGGCTGTAATATGAAATACCATTTGATAATCCGACAGTAATTCGACCATGACTTTATGGACTATGTGACATGTGTCTGTTTTTGGATATCACTACCTATAAATTATTAGATTTAAAAATATGTGTCGTATCTAACACGACATTTTACTCTAAGAAATATAATAATAATAATAAAGTAAAAATAATATAATACTATTTTTAATTATATATTATGCTGACATAATATCATATGGAACAGATAATAACAATATCATAATTTATAGTAATACATTATCATAAGTTTAGTGTTTGATGTATAAAAAATTATGTATAGATAATATTTCTGTTTTTTAATCGACCGACCAAGCATAATAATATGTAGTGTGACCCGCAATAAAGTAGGTACCTACCGGCTACTATATACCGTATTACCAACTATTGAACACAATTATTATAAAGTAAACCGACCGACCACACCGACACGCGAACCATAATATATATATAGGTACCTGCTTAATATAGGTTCGATGACTGTCGTGTTAACGATATAGTAAACATCTCTCTCCCTCTCTATAGGTGAATATTGTATATGGTACGTGTGTGCCAGCAGAGTCGCAACACCGTCGAAAATTATGACTGGTACATATTCGCGGACAATTGTACGCCAATGTCGCAGGTCCACACACACAGGTAATAGGTCGTGTTGGTAGGAGAGAGCTGTGGGTACTGCGCAGTAGGTATTTCTGCAGTTAAACTCTACTGCACGGAGCGGAATCGTGTAATTTTTTACCTTCGTCTATACATTTGGACACGCCGACGCGGCTGAAAAGTTATCTCGCCCGACCATAGGTTATTATTAGTACGCTATATCATCATTCGGTCGGTATTTTGATATTCGCCCGTAATTATTGTTTATTATATTGTGTAATGTGTATATTATACTTTATATATATAAGTAATAATTAATAAGTTACTGCCTATAGAAATAATTATTGGTACCTATCGGCTGTAACGAATCCCGGATTAAGACCTCAAGGGGGGTTCAGGGGCAGATTCTCGATTGCGGGCCGACATCGATGGAAAATAAAATACAGTCCTACGACTTCTGCTCCGATGCTTGTTTGAAATTAACAATATTGGGCGCATTATCGTGAGTCGTACACATATATCTTTGTATAAGTGACTTGATCTAAGAAGGGCCAATGTCACATTTGGGTAAATTTGAGATTATTTGAACAAGGTCATCCTAATATTTGATTATGTTACTTGTGTTACACCGCCCAATGTCTCTGATGCATTATGATCAAATTAATACACATACATGGGACTTTTTGATATTAATCGATAGAATATGTCTGCTGCACTGCCGCAATATACAGATACATTGTGGGCCTATCTTCGAAGTTGGACACGTATTATCTATATCCACGACACTAATCAATTAAGAAATATATGTTTTTAACTTTATGTGCAACTGAATATTATTATTAATTTTAATAAAACATTTTAGTTGTTTAATTATTATAAAAAGTTTATTTTATATTTAAGTTTTTGTCCAAAGTCAGATATTAATAATATCTATTATTCACCAAGAAGTCCAATGTTTTCGAAAAATACGAATATTTTGTTAAATTGAGAATGGAAAATTGGAAAACAAATTTAACTATACAAATTCTAAAACTTTAGAGTAAAACCCTTAATTTTTGTAACTTTTTCAAAATATTGGCTTATTTTTTAATTACATTTTCTAAACAGCATTTTTTTTGACATAACTCGGCATCAATCCACAGAGATAGCTACTTACTGTTACTTACATTAAATTTAAAGTAAAATACTAATAAAATGTTGCATATTTTTTTAATAATAGGTAATTGCCAATAGGTAAGTTATTTTTTTACTATAATTTAATAGTTTAAACACTTTTATTAGTTTAATACTTAGCTACATAAAATATGAAGTATAATAACATATAACAATTTTTTTTTTTAAATACTCATTTTATAATAACACCTTTATCATATAAATATATAATTATTATTTTCAGTAAACCATATAGTTTAAAAGTCAAAATTTGCATACAAATTTCAAAATAACCCGCCTTTTATTTCCTTATTTTTTCTCTTCTTTACTCCACTGTAGAGTTTTTTGTGTTTCAGGCATATATTTTTATTTATTTATAAAAATGATAATCGATGTTGTCATTGTTGACATTCACGGTCATCTTCCGCAGCGAAAAATAGTATAAAATTCTAAAAACACACAATATTCGAAAAAAAATGTCTCTGGTCACGACATGGTAGGCGGTGGTCACTACTGGTACTGGTACTATTTTAGTATTTTCGTACCCATTATAATTTGCTTATCTTTAGCTAATAAATATAAGTACCAATGACCACCACCATTGATTAAAAAGACGTGTCGTAAGCTGCGACAACACTATACGGGCCCCGGGACCCCCTACCACAACCCCCCCCCCTACCATAAATCCGGGCCTGCCCGTAACTAATAGTTATTAGTACTATAATTATACACCTACCGATATCGACGACGTCTCGATTTTGCGTTCGGCGCGGACCGTTCCCACCAATGACCGTCATTTATTGGGGGTGGGGGGAAACCGTTGCTTGCGGTAAACGCGCGCGATTCGCATGTGCCCGCGCGACGTCGACGACGGACAGTGCAGTGCTTCTGCTTCAGCGCAACGTGTTCAGCGTCGCGACCGTCCGGCAAACGCAGTCGTCAGGTCCGTGTGCGTCCGCATCTCATCCGGTTTCCGCGCCGTCGTGCCCAAAACACCCGATTTTGATCCACGACCGCCGTTCGGTTCCGCCGATTAAAATATATATCGTTATTGTATTGTGCGAGTGAAATTTGCTCGGGGTGAAATCGAAAACCGCGCCGCTCGTGACCGTGAAAGGACTACCCGCGACGATGGCCCGCGATGCCATCGGCACATGACCCGGGGACACGATTACACTACCGTCGCGACGAGCTACACCAGAGGTATGCGGACGAATATTATAGTTAATAATCAATATAGTAGTCGGTACCCACGACCCACGTCATGGTCGTGGAATAGTCGAGTTGTGGTGCCGGACATCGGGTTCGTAGTAATAAACTGATACGATATGACATCGCGTAGCGTACCCATAGCAATGCCACTATGTATAGAGGGCCCCGTCATTTCACATCTGCTCCCACATGTAGTATCCCTACGAGCGCGAGGTCGGGATCTGGAACGTACGAATTTTTTTGCTCAATAATCGTGTACGAGTTGAACGCCTAAATACTGTGTGGTTATACTTATTTTTTAGTACCGTCAAAAAATTATTATTATGTAAAATAATAGGTAGGTATCGGGTATTTTAGTGAGGCGTTTGCGAAATATTAACGTCTCACTAGCGCACGATGCGAACAATACCATGTAACAGTTACAGTATAAAGCCTGCCAAATGCTCTGCAGCCTGCGGACATCGCGGTTGGATTGTTTACTTCGAATCGTCAAATCACTCAACACGAATTTTTCCGTAGATAAGGAAAAAACCAGTTTTTTTTTTACCAAGAAACTACTATATTTACCTTTACGTTTTATTTTGTTACACAACATTCCCAATATATTACACTTATCTTTCAACACAATAGGTACCATTAGTAATGTTATGATTTGTGTATTACATTATAAATAAATGGCTTAATGAATGTCGGAACCCCTTATACAAATCAACGATTTCGGATGTCTTATCCTCCGGTCTAAACAAATCTAATAGTCTCCCGCCCATATCGCATATTATGTTCATGAACAAACTATAATTTCACATCGTAAAACTGAAGAGACGGATGAATGACTGGACAAGTAGGTATCGTCGACAATTCACAAGTGTGTCGTCTGGTATCCACTTTAACGAGAAATAATTAATGAACATAGAATAACACAAAATGCTTAGGAGACATACATTTTTAAAAACACTTATAAATCCATTGGTCATCATTCGTCAATCGTCGCTCATCGAAAATATGCAAGTTAGAACAACAGAGTAACTACTTACTTTAAATCACAATATATCATAAACACAGGAATTGTGTCTATTTTTCTCAAACAAGAATTATTATTCTTATTTAAAATCGTCTTAATCAGTGTTGTGATACAAATATAATAAGTGGTTGCCCACTCAATATGATTGTTAAAATAGTTAAACTCATATTTCAAAAGGTATGTTACTCGTCAAGGTAAATGTTTTATACACCTGCATCATATATACAATATAAACAATATACATAATATCATAATATCGGTTGGACCCAATCAATTAATCAACTAAATGCAACATAACTATGCAATATAATATTGTGTAAGAAAACGAATTATGTTATCTACTTATTCTTCTATATTATTTAAAACGGTTGAGAAATACTTGGAACAATACAATATTGAGGAGTTATAAATAGAGTATTAAATAGATAGTGATTGGATATAAAATTATAAATTATTTTGATAGTTATTATTAATTTAATTTTCAAATACATGTATTTATATATTATAAAGCCTATATATAATATAAGTTACCTATACGTGGTTTATTAGAACCTATAGTAAATCTAGTCCCGTTGTAACTGAATTGCATATTGTATGATAGGAATATATTGATAATTTTTTTAATTTTCATGACCAATAATAATTAAAAAATTTGACCTTCATCTCATTATGAAAATATTATAGTTTGATGGACGGTAAAGTGTAGACAAAATAAAACCTTGACAATTTTACAACTTGTTAAAATATGAAAAATATAAAATACAACATTATTTTTTTTAGTTAACTATTTTATAGATTGTATGTAAGTCATTATTCAATAAATATCTAAGTTGATACATCGATGGAATAATGTATAACCGTAAATTATTTCAAATTTAAATCATTTACTTTACGCGTTATTCGAGTGTTATAAATGTGTCATGGTACATTTTAAAACTTAACGCAGCTATTTACCATTTGCATATTAAATAAAGTAGGTATGTAGGTAACATACCTATTATACGTCTTTATTCTTTGAATGAGGAAATATCAACAGTGATAAGCGATAAGTGTTAATGATAACTCTTATATACGATATCGTTACTAAATTAGTGAATAATACAGTAGGATGTACCGGAAGTACGTATATTATTATGAAACACAATTTAATAACTAATTACTAATTAGTAATCACTTTATGAATGAAATTTAAATTGATCCACTTATAGCAAATGTCGTTAATCATTTTATCTACCAATTTTATTGTTATATGACAAATCACAAATTGTATTCGATGACTAACACCTGACATAATGTGAAACAAAAATGTTTGAAAAATAACTATAAACCTATATAAAAACGATTTCGTTACTGCTAGAAATGTTGCAAAAAATATCTGTTAATATTTTTTTACTGTTAAATTATACGTATATTAATATTTTCAAATATTAAATATTACGATGCCTTACCTAACAGTATGCTTATACTGTACCTACTTAGCATATTATACTGTGGTGTAATAACTTATGGATTATGGTTTCTAATTAGTAATTTCTATATACATCTGCAAACCGTTTTAAAAAAACTAAATTACTTATCTATTGTAATTTGTTAGCGATATTTACATTTAAAGTTTTTGCGCAGTGAATTCAGACCTCGATCACGAATAATCGTGTATTGACTATGGCATCTATGGTATTATTAGTATTAGAATTTATTCGTTTCGAAAATACAATGAATAATTATGATGATAATAACAACAACAGTATGTTATATTTATATATATATAAATGCGACGGGTGGACTGTAGGTATGTAATTCTTTATTATATGTGAACAGACGAAACCATAAATGTCAAGAGTTAAAACGATCATTTTTTTTTAAGTCCAACTTGTTTACGACTTGTACGAGTTCGATCACACCGGTGTGTTGACCCGCAAACAATGTTAAGTTCGGTGTGTAGTTTTCCGGGATGGCTATAATACATTACATATTATACTCATTCAACGGTTATGGGCGCGTGTATATACTTATTATAATATTCTGCTCTTGAACAGCGTCACGTGGTTACGGGCTCTAAAGAGGAACCGCCAGCATATGGTGTACTGCGATACGATCTGGAAGTCTTGAAGCCCGTGGATACTATATCATTATTTTGTCCCCATTAATTGATACCGGCCCGCTTGCTACGAAAATAGAGCCGTCCAATAAGCTGTAAGTGCATAATAATAATAATAATATAATAGAACAGAAAAGAAATATTTTATGAGGTTACGACCCGAGACATACATCGTTACCAACAATCAGGATCGTCGAATGCACCGTTTCACTTCGAGGTGATTCGTGGTTCAATATACGTGGAGTATTCCGATCGAGTGATATTTTGTAGGTAGTCAGAAGTTCACGTATTCAAATTTTGTTCTAGATCCTATGCGGAGCGATGTTAAAATAGGTAAAGTTAATAAAACTTTGGTAAATCGGAAATATTAACACAACACCAATTTTTGACAAAACCGATTTTGTATTATTTCAGAACTAATGACCCGGCGGTGCTTGAAATTTTCATAAAATATTTTTATTAGTATTCTCTGGACTCAGTATAATTTTAAAATATTTTGGTCTTTGCTTGCTATTCATAGACATTTCGAAAATTATTTGGTTGTTTTTCTATAGACATCGTACTTGCGAAAAAACCTGAAAATTGCATACAGGCTGTATGATACAGCGTTCCTCAAGTTGAGCGTAAATCGATAATTATTATTATGAGCGTTTAAAGTTCACATTTTGACGTAATATTTAAACATATAGTAACGATTTGTCCTCCAACGATTTTTGTTATTATGTTGTAATTCCTTAAAATAATATAAGGGGCTATCCACTTACAAGTTACAAGTTTGTTATTTAAATGTATAATAACCTATAATTATTCATATAATGTATTGTGTATCTATTATATTTTTTTAATAATTTAATTTTAATATATTAAATATATTATTATTTTAGGAGCCCCTCGGCGATGAAACTACTTATTTCAGGAGTTACTGCGCTCTGAGAGTTGTAGTACCCCATATAGGTCATAACTGAATTTCACTATTGTTCATTGATTGCATTTTTTTTTTGTTTTGTTTTAGAAACATTAACTGTAGTTTTTGACACGCTCATACTTGAAATCTGATAAGAATCTTTAGCAACAATGAAATATATTGATAAAGTCGAGACAATCCAATGGGTATAAATGTTAAACAATTAATCTAATGAAAAAAAATATTTATAAATGTTTCATATCGTTATCATTTTGTTTTCATGAAATTAATAAACAAAAACCAAAATACCATGTACAACAATAATGTTATCTGTTTCTCGTATACCAATAATAGTAATAAACAACTTGATTAAAAATTCGGGGTGTCCAATAGAAAGAAGTGCCAAACTTCGTCCGTCGAAAAATTAGTCGTTATATTTTTAATTACTCATTGATCATCAATAAATATCAACTATAAAACAATCGACTTAGTCTAAACAAAAAAAAAAAAATAAATCCCGATGATATAAGCAGGTATAACGTTTCTAGAAAAAATAAAAAAAAAATTAATACTAGTAGAATGCACTTTTATATTGTACCCATAAACGCTGTAACCGTATTTGGTCGATGCTACTGAGTACTGACCTTCGAGTTATCCCGGAATCTGGGGTTGTCGGATCGAAATCACTTTCGTCCTTAGGGCCGTCAGATGAGTCACGCAGCTTAGGCGTTTTCGCCTGGTCAATAGTGGATGAGTCATCCGCGGTTAAAAACGGGATGTTTTTTCCGCGGGAATTACCACATCGAACATTTTATTTACCCATTGAACGTATCAATATTTAACATAAGTATATTGTTTTAATAGTTCCCAATATTTTTGAAATGACAATAATTTGTGAACTATGTATAGTCAACGTGATTCATTTATTTATTATTACATATCGCATAATCATCATAATTATATAATAATATGAAAGCCGAAAGCGTATTTAGATCTCGAAATCCTCTGGTTTGGCACTAGGCACACACTCGTAATGGTGCCAAATGGCGTACGAATATCTGAATGTAAGTCACGTAAATGCACCGGGTCTGTGTTTGTTTTTGCTAATTTTTTTAATACCAAATATTAAATAGCAAATAGTTTTATAAGTTATCACTTATCATTACGTTAAACTATCACGTACACGCAAAATGACAACCTCTGTTCAAATGACATGTTTCCCACCCGATTATATTGTGATAGCCGTACGTGCCGTTGAAGATTCGATGAAGACATAATTAGGATTTAAGAAAATAATATACAGATATGTTTAACAATTGTTTAATAAAATGGTCGGTTAAAGTATAATTATTAAAATAATTAGGTGACATTGACAAGTGAACAAAAAATCACCTAATGTTTGCTCATACATAAATGTACACGTTATGTTTATTTTTGTTTGTGATATTGATAAATGAGACAATATGAAGAATTATGCCAACATAGTTTCTTTGTTTTATAAATATGTATTGCAATACTATTAAAAATATGTGTTTAATTGTTAAGATATTATAACAATACAAAAAATCCTTCCTTCCAAGTATATATAGTAAATAGTTTTTCCAAATACATACCTTAATATACCTTAAGTGTATTTCATTTAAATGTTTTAAGCTGCAACATTTATTAATAAAGCCATAAAATTAAAATAATACTTTTCATAAAAAAAAAAACAACTAGTATTTGATTACGTACCTAATACTGGTATTGTTATTCAATAAAGTCATTACTCATTACCTTCTCATTACTGTGGCCAGTCACAAGGCTCTGATTAAGGCTGTCGTAAGTCCCAATATCTTATTTTTTTTTTTACATTATAGAACTGATTATCATATTCAGACGCATATATTATTTTTGTGTGGTGAAGGAAGGATGATGATTATTGTTAAAAATTTAATGTAAAAATGACTCAAAATTAACCTATATTCGTGTGAAAATATTTAATGAGTAAGCATTACACAACAAATAATATATAATAGGTAACCCCAGTTACTTTTATACTTTTATGTAGTTATCATCACTAAACGTGATGAACAATAACATAAATAAGTATGATTTTAATCAGATTAATTTCATAAGCTGGGGAAGTCGCTCTGCTTAAATATGTACAATAGGTTACGAGTTACGATTGACGACTTCATATCGACATATTGTCATTCAGTGCTGTTATGGATGTGTTAAATTTGAATTCAATGATAAATCATTGCATACCTTTTCGAAAAAAAATTCTGATCTGACATTTATTTCAAAGGATATTTTATAATTTATTTATATTACTATAATTGTAATTTATTTTTGGTAGGTTAAACAATTTTTTTACATTAACATTGCATATATTATTTTATAATATTTCATCACATACTAATATTGTTATTAATGTACAGTCTAATGAAGTATAGCGTAGAATACTATAGAATAGTGTGAATGGATACGTGATATGAATAACTAATAAAATCAATCTAACAAAAAATTAGAACTTGAAAATTAAGCAGTTTGGTTTACTTTTTAAAAATAAGTTTAGAATTGCATAGTCGGTGTGAATTGCGGAAATGGTTGCAATATTGATGAGTTTCCCGATAACTTCGGCCATAAGTTTGGGCTGAACACGATGTGACCAAGTGAAAACTTTATATTATCCGAGTATTGCATCAGTGCAGAATATGTGAGTGTTTCATGTGTGTAATGATTATGTTATCGTTGTACCTATAATATACCTATTATTCAAAAAATATTACGAAATAAACCTAAGCGAATGAAAGGTTGAAATCGTCGTGTTCCGGATGTAAAAAGCGGTGGACCATCATGTACGATGTATCCTGACCAGAAATGATTGATGTTCTTTTCCCGACAGTGAAGTAATACCACTTATAAGTTATAACTAATAAGTCCCGAGACGAATGTGCAGCTGCACTTGTGTTTACAAATAATAAAAAATTATATTCGTTGATAGAAATAGTTAACTATATAATATAGGCATCGCGGGGACGCGGTATATTATGTTTTCTCTTAGCGCGCGTACACGTAAACAATCACTGATTATACATGATAAATATTATAATAATGAAATGCAAATGTTTTTTAGGAAACTATTTACTATGAACGAAAAAACCGTTGTTCACACGCCGAATAGCTCGAAATATTATAGGTTTATCTTGTCTTTAATGTCAGCCCCTCTACTTTATAGTAGATATCATACTATTATAATATAGGCAAGTACCTAACCTAATAACACGGTCTGTCTTAGGGCACGCAGAGTCGTCGTGGCATGAATACAATAATAATAATAATAATATAATATATTATTGACAATGTTTCCGATGTAGATTGTGTTTATAGTCCGGTTTTGTTGTTGTCGTGAAAGTTCAAAATTTATTATAAACATAACATATATCTTTATATTATTTTACAACTTTCATAACAGTTTCACTATAGTACGCCACATTTGATGATTTGTTGATACACGTTAATCGAATGCAAACTTTAAAAAAAATTCCTCTAAAAACGACCCATTTTAGATGTTATTATTTTTTTGCGACGTTTTATGTTTAAGAAGTAAAAGTAAAAAGCTGATTGATAAAGTAGCGGTAGTTGATAACTACTTTATATGTGCAAAAACGTAAACTGTTTTCGTTAATTTATTACTTAGTATGTATTATTATGTTAATTTTATTTGCTTCGTCCAATTTGAATGAAATTAATATTATTAAGCATCTAAATTTTTTTAGTTATTAAAAGTAACCAAAATTGGGTCGTAAGTCGTGAGTTGTGACTCACTGGTTGAAGAAAACTAGTATAATTATGTATTATTATTTAAATATATTACACGAGATATATTATTTAATACAAAACAAATCTTATAACAAATTTCAATGAAGCGAATCTTAGCTTTATAATTTAATTTGGATTTAAAAACTATAGATTTCACAGATTAGTAAAAAAATCAAAAATAATTTGAATATAAATGAAAGAATTTCTCTTTTTTGATTTTTGTTTTCTAAACACTCAATTTATGACCATAGATAATAATCAATAAATAAAAAAAAAAAACATTTGTTTAAATGTTAAAAATATAATATAAACATGTCAAATGTGGCCTTTTTATAAACAAAATCAATAATATTACCAACGAAATTGTTTTATTGAAATTATAAACGATATATAATGAATATAGAATATACGATTGAAACATATTATAGACATTTTGTATATCAATATATTACTGGATGGTATAATCTGTAAAAAATATATCATAATTTGTGTTACATTTATGACATACATACAGATAATTATATTATGGTGTCTCTGTATATATATTGTACATATAAATAAATCCCTGACCTAAAATACTTTGCTTCGTTAGCAAATTGTATCGCATAAACACATTGACACGATAAAATTCTTCAATATGTAATTTACATAAAATATACTCATATTATAATTAAAAAAAAAACATTTTACACGGTAGCGGTATTGGTGATGTAATGTGCTAAAAAAAACTTCGATAGTTGGATAGTATAAAAGGTCACTTAATGTATTATACTAATAAATAGGTACCTACTAAGGATTAAATTGAAGACAAATAATTGTCATACATTTGTTTGGACAGGTAAAATGAATACTTACGCTAATTTAGTTAGGTAGTAATGAACATGATAAACCATAACATTATATATTAAATTGTAAATAAATTAATAATGTAATAGGCACAATTTGTGATGTCTGTAGCAGTCTTTTCTATTTATATTTTTGGGATGGCTTATAAATATAAAAAACAAAAATCACATAAATCATTATTGCCGTGAAAAATACAGAAAATGAATAATTACATTGCATATTGTAACTTGTTAGCATAATATCTAGGTGTATTAAAATAATAGAATTATAGTTTTTTTTAATTTAAAATAAAAACTAATAAGGGTTGAAATACTTAGGATAACGTGTACGGTTTATTCGTGCGTAAAACCGATGAGTAAAAAACAAATATATGTTTACATTGACATTTACTCGAAGTATGTTGCATTTATTGTACATACGAATACCATACAGTTTACTTATATAGTACGTATTTTACACGCACTATTTGCGTTGTATAACATATTAATATTATGTTCCATTCAATATTGATGTGCGTTTTCGTTTCGTAAAATTCGACAATCCAATAAATATATTATATGCCTGTGAGTATTATCATGAAAGAAAAAACTAGTTTTCCCGTGTGTTCCTTAAACCAACAAACTGAATAGACAGTTAATACCTGCTTATCAACTGACCCACGACCATTCTCCAAAATAATATTATCTGTAACTTGAACGCCGGCAAATAAAAATACTATTCGACCACTAAATATAAAGCTACACAACGTTATACTATAGTAGGTATAATATGCCAAGTGAAAGAGAAAATTCGATCATTGGATTTTAATTTATGTTTCACCAGTGCAATACATGTACCAGCAGAATATTAAATTAATATGAGATTGGATTTTCAATGACATTCGGCTGTTCCCACATACCACAAGTAAAGTATAGGTACGTTACTTTTGAAGACTCTCTCATAACATAATAACGACGCATAACTGGTATCCACTAATCGGTAAACAGTAATAAATAATATTTGACTGTTGCGCAATAATAATGAGTTTCCCTGTGCAATAGTATCCACTTTATTATTATTTCATCGTCGTAGTTCAAAGTTAATATTATTTTTATAGTGAAAACATTTTTTTTTTTTTAACTATAATTAAATGTACCACAATTTCCCCTTGCCTATTTTCAGTGGAATAGGACATTCCCCCTGTACTTATATTTTTTAAGGCAGATGTCGCCTCCGCAATTAATACGTACCTATAATAAAAATATTATGTAATATTTAAAAAAAAATAATAAGTTATGCTTGAATTTGATTTGCCAATTGATGTATTTTATGTTTATATATCAGTAAACTATAAGAAAATACGATAAATCAACATAGTTTTCGGTTTAAATCATTATGATTTATTGTCAGTTCACAGAAGTTTTTTGATTTGATATTAATACAATATAGAATTGTTAATTATATATATATTATTTTTATCCCGAAGGCCTACTTCGGACGCTTATTTGGCAGAATTTCTATTTGGGCATCCGTACGTTTCTGCCATGCCCGGTTGGGGGATGGCGGTCTCAACGTCTAGAGTCTAGATAGTTGCCTGCCCATTATGTTTATATATTATATATATTCTTTTAGCCTTCGTAAAAAATATTGAAACTGACATAATTATACTAATATCAATGGCTGCGTACGAGTTGATAACCGGGTACCTGTTTACCTGCACTGATACTGTTGATTTGATTCCCTGGTCATTATATATTATTTTCAATATTTAGTCAAATATTCAGCCTATTAGCCTAACCAAGAAACACCACGAGGAGGTTGGCAGACAAGTTTCTCAAAAATGTTGTTATTTTTAGTTTTTCATATTTTGAATAATTTTTTGTTAAAAAATTATTAGTAAAAAAATTTAGTAGGTAAAAAATTATTAAAAATTTTATAATTAGATAAAAATGTTATTGTTAAAAAATGTAGTAATTTGGTAAAATGTATAACACATTGCTTTTAAAAATTGGTGTCTGGGTATGAGATTGCCGGTATACCGTAACATATAATGACACGGGAATCAATTCGTATACATACCTAATAATGACCCGGGAATCAATTAATATATAAAGAAGGTCTCGGGAATCAACTTACCTACTGTGATATCAATTTGTTCACACAAATATTTAGGATATAATATTATAATCAACAATATTATGGTGGAATACGATGTCCGTGTCGAGTTTGCGTTGATAGTATTTCAGGATTATTTTTTTTAAATTTTTAAGCACAATTTCAAACTATGGAATTAAAAACCTCACACACATATATTTATATATATATATATGTATACAATATACATTAAATAACACAGTATTATAATATAATTTATCACAACCATGTAAAATTATTATTATAATAATAATACAAGGCGTACGTTTTAAACATTGAAACATGAGGGCAGTGAGATTATATTGCAGTGGTAATTGCTTTTAATAATTTTTTTTCTGGTACATTCAATCTATTACAACTCATACTGTATAATGATTTGAATTGGTTATTATTGTTTATTTAATGTTAATTTATTAGTTTTATTAAATATATTTTTTATTGTCCACACCGTGTATATAATATTATGAAATCAATACATTTGTGTATTGCACATTCACGATTCACATTTACTGTAGTTGAAATACGTGTACTTAGTAAACACGTAGAGTGAAAATATAAAAAAATACTATTATTATTATTGTTCTTATTGATTATTGTGTAACATTCATGAGCTTAATATTAGGTATAGGTATGTATAAATTTAAAATTATGCGAATAATAGAGTTTCTTTTCATGTAAATTCGAGCTATATAATATATTATAAATTATAATATTATACACCATGTACGAAAGACACCTTATTATAAGTTTAACTTATAAGTAGACATTACCCGTAATAAAAATGTTTAAAATGCCCGAGGGGACTTTCTCGAAGTTAAGTAAATTCAAAATTACGCGATTTACTCCGTCATTCATTCATTCAATCGGATAACCGGATTTCCTCGTGGACAAACGTAACTATAAGTCCATTGCAAAATTCCTATCGGCAAATGAGTCACGCCGACGGAAAAAAAGCACCATACCATACTGTAATATTGTGTAGTAACTATAATGTAAAACTAGTTCAATGAGTAAAACGTACGCTATTCAAACGCTGTTAGACGTCGGACGAATGTTTTCTCGCTCGACCGGTCGGAATCTTTTTTCGGAACATAATAATATAATATAATAGTTCAAACAAAAGTTTTCATTACCGGTCCCCGTGATTCAAGTTCAACGTCACCGCCTCGGGACGTTCTCCTCGCGCTCATCAGTCGTGACTCACGTTCCGGTTATTTTTTTTTCCGTCTCTATTTGCTGCTGACTCTTATAATCTATCCTACCTATACCTATCCGCGTGTACGAGTGTTGTACGACTATTTCCATTACGAGCTGCAATAATCGTTTCCGAATCATCGACGACGGATATTGGTGTGATGAACGTTTAAATTTTTTAAACTGAAAAAAAAATTGAATCATTAAACCGCCCGGTAGATAATATATCGTAATGATACGGTATAGGGTTTAACTCTCGTTTGGCATCAACCGCCTCTGACCTAAGGGGAAATGCCGGGTGCGAATCGTGCCTAGAATGCAATGTGGTTATATTATAATAATATATACCTACGCGGTGTGTGTGTGCCGTCGTACGTCGTCTTCGCGGGCATCAAACTAGGACCTCGGCGGTGTACCTATATAATATAGTAAATATAACGGGATGACGTGGTATTATCGAATGCTATATATTAGCCGCTAGGAGATGGGAGGAGAGAAAGTACAAGGTCGGCCGATTATCACTACACGAATCAGTACAAATAACACATATTTTGATGAAAGATTTTGGGTTGGTTTGTTTTGTTTTGTTTTTTTTTTGGGGGGGGAATGCAAAAGTTTTAGATTTTAATTGGCAATAATTTAGAAATGTCCATATTTTGAATCACTGAGATTGAAAAATAACGAAGAATGTTTTGGCCTGTGCGTCGGAACTAAAAAATAATAAACCCACACAAACCACTATTTGAATGACTTACGAATTACCGATTAAAGTGATGTCATATTAGACACTGTGTATAGCAAATGATACGTTGTTAATATTCGTCCTTTGGGAAATAACATTAATAAAAAAATTCCAACTACCGGCCGATTTGCTAAACAAATTATGTATCGATACCTTAATAACGGTTAAAACTATAAATCTGGTATAAGTACGAACGTTTATATATTATATACAGAGTCACTCTGCGTGAGTCACGCGAATCACTATGCGTGTGCATCCCCATATTTTGCTTTAATAATTAATTTATTCAAATTCTGATTTTCGGAATTTTTAAATATAGGGATTTTTCAAATTATTGAGATTTTTTACTAATTAAGGAGTGTCCAATTTCGATACAAACTTCTATTTATGAAATCCCCATTTTACTGTATATTTCATAAAGGATAATTTTTTTAAAAATTTTGATGTACCTAATTCAAAATTCAAACGAGTAGTTTCTCAGTTTTAAAATGCTTAAACTATAGATATAATGTCCTTAAATATAGTGTAACAAAATTATAAAATATATGTTATATTGGTTCTAGTGTTTATTATACTTGGACCAATTTTACAAATTATAAATGTTGATGGATTAATATTAACTACTAAAATGTTCAAATCGCCATAACCCACATATGTTCCGAACACATCATCATGGACCTTTTTATCCTTAGTATACTCGAAAGTTAAATAATTCAAAAACTACAAGTTTGCATTTTGATTTTAATACGTCAATATTTTCAGAAAATTAGAAAAGCAGAGTACACATTTGAAAAACAGAAGTTTGTATCTCCACAGGACACTTCTTAAAGTAGTTCAAAAAAACGTGAAGAAATGTATGTGCGTGTGCATATTTAAAAATTCAAAAAATGGTATTTTGAAAACTTAATTATTGAAGAAAAAGCGGGAGCGAGCATACTTAGACATTTAGTGAATCACTCTGTACATAAAAACTAGTACACACAAGTATTATTGAAAAGTATCGTTATAAACTACTGAACTTTTAATCAATAATTTTAATGAACTCAATAAATTTATTTCCAGATTAATAATGTAGTGTGTTGAAAATTGAAATATATAACCATATAGATCTTATTAGTATCGTTTTCATCGTATTTCTTTTCTTTATTTAACTGAGCACGAACTTTTTTATGATTATTGAATTCGGTGTATAATGCTGTTTGGATATTCGATATTTATAGTGATTATTATACACTTGGCATACTACACGCGTAACCACAATAATATTATGTCATATTTATTTGAATACAAGGAAATCAAAGAATTAACTTATATTTTCAATAATTGATACCTAATACTTTTATATAATATTTAAAAAGTTTTTTTACTGGTGATACTATATCAACATAAAATGACGTACCTATAAGGCTATACATAATGGTTTCGTAGAAGAATGTAAAACTAGTTATTAATACCGATACCCATTGCTTCTTTTAACAATACGTTTGGCACGAGTTAACTTGGCAGTGTTTATTGAAATAAGTTAACCATAACATTTCGCGATGCACTACTGCAGGCTGATTATAAAGCTAATGAAAGATCGCAATGTTTTATAGCCAAACTGTCAAAGTATTATTTTTTCATAAGCCAGTCCTCACTACCTATGTAATATTTCCCTACCTATTTTTTTCTATTTCTTCTTATTGTTTTTTTTTTTCAATACATTTTAGCAAGTTTGTAGTAACTCATATTATGCTTCCTATTATATTACACTCTTACATTTATTTTCAAAATAACAATACACTAGTCTATTGTATCATACAATACGTGCAGATACAATAATTTTACTACGGTGCAATTTAATTTTCACTTTTACAATCTGAAATATCTCATCGAACCTATTATCTCGATAATCAAATAAGTATAATAATAAAAGAGTGAAAAATAAACCACTTCGTGAGAAATGTAAGGCACGCCCTATCGTTTTTCGCCGCATATAGTGAAGTAGTTAAGTGAAGTAAAAATACATTAGACCCTGAAGAGAAAGGTCTAGGACAACGAGACTAGCTGATATATTATGTTTGTTTCTCTTCTTTCAAATTTCCTCTGACTATGCAATATGCATGCTCAGAAAATTGTTTCCACAGCTGCAGAACCAGTGTCCAATATTATGTATATATATATATAATTATACCTAGTGATTTATGATTTATGATTACCCTAGATATATAATCAGTGTTCATTGAAAACTGCAACTGCCATTATTGTCAAGATTAGTCTTATAGACCTACCTACCTATCTAACGAGATTTCTTCTCAAATTAGTGAAATCTTAACACACCTGAATACACAGTATACTATGTACCGAAATGTCTATTACAATGCCTAATTTCTGATTCTAATAATGTATGTGACCTATAGCCTAGAAGTCTGGGGATCTATTGTCAGAAGAAAAAAAGAGCTACTGGTAAAAAAATATAACGGGTTGGAGTTCACTTCATTGGTTCAAATGTGATTCTATGAAATCAAATTATAATATAAATAGTTTCGTTTCCAGAACCGTCAAATAAAATTTAGCGTGACGATTTCTTAGAAAATAAATGACCCGACAATAAAGTAACACTTTGTAGTATAAACAATAATTTATGCTTATAGTTTAAGATAATGTTTATAAATTATTAAGTATTTACCATTATTTTATATAGCTGCAAAATAATTACTTAATAGTAGTATCTATGTCTTAAGTATAATTTTAAAATAAAATATAATCATTGTTGGAAAATAGAACTAGTGGAAAAATTGAAAACGCTTTACTATATAACGTATAAACATTAAACTGTAACATATTTTCCACAAAAGCATTTTATAATGCGATACAATTCAGAGACATAATTTCAATAGTTTTTGATATTAACATGTTAAGACGGATATAATTTAAAGTTAATGTAATTAAATTACATAACGTATTAAGTGAATATAGTATTACGACAGAATCGGAAGTAAGGAAGTAAAAAGAGGCATAGAAAAATAAATGGTAAGAGGAAACACGCCATACGATTAAATAATTGTTATTAAAATAATAGATCAGTGGTAACATGAGAGTAATTATTACAATTGATCCATGTAATTAACATTTTTATGGCTGTTAGCAAACATTTTTAACAATGGGTTTTAGTTTTATAAAATCACAGTGTTTAGTGAAGATGTATTTCTTTTACTTCTGGCTGAGAACATTTTTATCAATTTCCTTCATATAATATGTTTTAAATGAACAGATGTGAAAAGACTTTACTCCGCACTGATACCAATTGAATAATTTTGTCTGTACATTTTAACAGTGTATTAAACTATAATATGTTGATACGTATTTTATAACAAAATCTAATAAATAATAATTTATTTATAAAAAGAATATGCTTATTGGTACTTGCGTGAAAAATAATAATAACTCAAGGACCAAACGAAAAATACATATTATAAACAACTGTACTTCACTAGTTTATAGTTTATTAATTTTTCACTAAATTCTTAGAACTCGTTGAATTCAGAATATTACGTTTATAAGATAATGAGTTTTTCCTAACATATACCATTACTAGCAATGAGATATTAAGCATGTATAGTAGACATTGCCTTCCTTAGAATTAATAAAAAAATCTATATTACATTATATTACATTATAATAAATGTCACCTACATATATTGAATTTGAATATGTTTAGGTATATAATTTATACAAAAAAAAATAGATTTAAATCTATATAATATAATGTTAATGATATTTCAATGTAACTAACTTGTTATTTAGTATATTGTGGTAGTCGTAAAAACGGAAATGAAATATTTTTTTCTCGTAATCATGTTTTGTAAGATAGCATGTTTTTTCTGTGATAACTATTTGGTTAAATTTTTTATTTACTGTTATATATGTCATACTATTTAAAGAATAACATTCGTATTTCTATTGGAACATGATAAATTATTATTTATTATCGTGTGAGAATTAATGTTGAAATAAAATTGTCATTGTTTCCAACTGCAATGTTTGTACTACTGCATAATAACTTACATTAGCAATGTAATAAATAATACAATAACACTTGCCGAATGTATAACACTATAACATATACCCATACGTCATAATCTACGTACGCACGTTTTTGGACTATTTTTCTATTTCCATTTATGTAATTCTATATTCTATTATCGCTTAATGTGTTAATAATGAATACAGTAGACTAGAAATAACAACACTACAATATAGCACCGTAGACCTTAGTTGGGTACATTAGATATTAAACAAAACATTGAGCCACCATTAGGATCATATCTCATTTCCTATTAACAATACATTTGTCTTTAAGTCATGAGAGAGGTTTGTTCAATTATGAAAGGAGTACTTTAATAGAATCCAAATAGCCCACATTAAACGCTACCATTACCTATTATTTACTGTATGCAGTCTGCAGAGGCAAAAATATCTAAATGTTCGTACTGCACACTTTTTATGAGATATTTATTGCTCGGCGGAGGGGTCAGGGGTGAACACATTATAAATTGTAAGCAATATAATAAACAAACAATAAACGGCTTAAACCGATAGTATAAATCTTTAGCCGTTATTATTATTAGGTATTACCAAAGGCGGTGATGGTTATAATAATAATCAGGAAATTAATTTAATAGCATTTTCATACTTTGTTTTAAGATTGATAAAAAGTAAGTTAGTAGAGTAAGCTACGTTTCATGATACATATAGAATTAAAAATTGTTTTCTAGAAATATTTTTTTTTTTTATGATTTTGAATTTTTTGATATATTATTGCGTTTTTTTTTTTGATTTTTTGAATCAAAACTGTTATGTTTTATGACCCCGACGGCGACGGTTAAACGAAGTTCTACTGTGGGGGCCTATTACATATTGGTTCCAAACATTATGATTCTTTTATCACTAATCGTACAGCACTGTTATCTTAGATCATATAAAATAAAGTGTATACAGGCGTAGATCTATAAATATAAAATGGGGGAGGGGGGAGGATATTTTTTGTTAAGAAAATTAAAATTTTTGAATTTTAGTACATACCTAATAGATTATAATATATATGCCTAATGATATAATTTGTTAAAATATTGCCAATTTTATTTATATTTTTAATTTATGGATTCTAAGACGTATGGTATGAATTATTTATTATATTAATAGATACAAAAATCATAACATTTCCAAAGGAGGAGAGTGCTAAAGCCCTTTGAGCCCCCTAAATCTGTGACTAATTGTTTACAATCTAAGGGTGCCACTATAAAAGCACAGAATAACTTATTTATCACATCATAATTAATCTGATATTCTGTGTTGAAAATACTATAAGTACTGTTACCTTTCGAAACGTACGGACATTAAATAGTATATTGGACAAATAATAATTATGATTAAAACAAATATGATTATTTAATACCAAAAAAATGTTATACATAATATTATTTATTGATTTACATTGTTATAAATAGGTAGGTACCCAATTTTAAACATAATCAACACTTTATAATCAATTACATTGTAATACAAATTATGTACCTAAACAATTTTTAATTTTGTACAGCACACCTAACAATTTGTGCTGTATAAAGTGTGTCACACTGCCCAATATTTTAATCAGTTGCCGTATGTGAGTAGGTACTCTAAATAAATGACAAATAATGGTTATTTCATTATAAACGTTTTATCTAAATCATATTTTTGAACGTTATTATTTTAAATTGGATAAGCAATAATACTCCCTCGAAATTGGTATTTTACGAAAAATGAAGTTTTTATTTAACTAGTAAGTATAAATTTTCTGTACTATGTTAGAAATAATGTAGTATTTTATATGTTCAAACTAATTTCAACATACACAAATTCTTAAACTAATTGGCAGGAACATTTTTAAGCTAAGTTTTAGACGTTAACTAATTTAATTTAAAATATTTATCAAAATGGTTTTCATGTAACATATATTATAATACATTCAAATCATACAATTTCATTATTTAAGGACGTTTTTTTAACAATATAGATCGTTTTATAAACGCGTAAAATTAGTTTAAAGGTTTATCGTTTATATGAATTGTTTATTATTGAAAATATGTAAATGGTTTTAATATAAAATGTACATGTACTATTATTCATTATGAATTAAATTTAAAATATAATCGATACTACTTATTTCATTTACCGCTTATGGTAGAAGATCAAATTTTAAGGTAATATTATTCAATGCACCTGGATGATTTAAAACGGAAAGTAAAATAGAACCGACGAAGAGCATTGTCGCTTAGAAACCATAAGAATTGTAGAAGTAGTATTTTTTTTTTTTAAAGGATATACACCTGTAACACGATAACTAAAGAATTACTGGTGCATGCCTTAAACGACACAGGCTGTTTAGCAATGAAATTTAACCCACACGAAGAAGGCTTCGGCGGTTTTTCCGGTGTTTACGCGTACAGAAAGATCTCGGAGCACGCCACACTGGAAATAAAACCATTAGGATAGGTAATGATATGCGAAATTATTGTTTTATAATCGGACGTGACGTGCCACGTGCGTTTAATGGTATAATATTATTATTATGTTATAACTTATGATCGAATTAGGTATATTCGAATGACAACAGTCCAGAGAAAGGTTCCGTTGAGATAAAAGTGACGGTGATGATAATGTTAATGTTATTGAAATAACCGCAGGATGGTACTAAACAAAATATTATACTCGACTATATTATCAGAAAGCTTTCTCTACTTAGGATTAACCTGTAAAAACGAACGAATAACAATGCACACGACGTAAGAATTGATAGTAGGTAGGTATCTCGAGAGTCCATTTGTAATGTATATATACATATAAATTCGTTGTCTCAACGGAATAAAAGAAAGAAAAATAAATGATAATATGATAATAGCACATACCCAACCACTTGTTGCTCAACTAATATTTATTTCTTACAGATTGCCTGAATAGAATATTTTAAATGATCATTGATTTGTTTGTCGAAAACTTCCTGCTTATACTTTCTGCTTCGTTCTATGAAATTATATTGTGTTGTGTGCATAATACAATTATTGATATATTATCCAAGAGAAGAATACAATGGTTGTATAATTTTTATAGAAATGTGGCCTACTGCGGTCGACACGAAAGCCATCTTCAAGTATTTAAAAATCGTAGAAAAAATATATAAAAGAAATTAGGATATAGATAACTTATTGTAATATCATTTAGGTAGGTAGGTATAACACATCGTATTCAAAACCAGCACAACAATCATTATGCTATTTTAAATTCTGAGGGAAACTATGAATGAATTGATTTTACAATGTATGGGTTTGTGTTTATTTGTGTGTATGAGTACACGATTTCTAGTAGAAAAAATGTTTTAATTTTCATCTTAAAAATATTTTCTGGTAGGAAAGTTAATCTGGTTCTTACGTTTGGAAGGGAAAAATTAAAAATTCGCAGTATTTTTCAAAATAATTGGGAAAAACAAAAAAAAATTGAGTAAAAATGCTAATTTTTACACAAAACTAGTTTTTAGCAAAAAAGGATAAGCGTAGATTCTTGAAATATTCACCAAATGTTTATATTACCATTTTCTATACACGTGGTATAATTTTTAAAATATTTTGAAGCATTTTGAGCGATTTAAAGTCAAGTGAATATTTAGATTTTTTTAAAAAGGTTTTTGCAATTGAATTTGTTGATAAACATTTTTTGCTCGGTCTGAATGCAATATAATTTATTAAAAGGTTCAAATAAGTTGTAATTTCTGGAAATAAAAAAAAGTTGAGTGTACATCTACAGTTATTTTTATGAGCGTTTGAAGTTACAATTTTATCTTCACTCAGAAACGTTTTTCCCATAATTTATAATCATTAAAGCATTCAAATTAAACTCGTACATTATAGTGACTTACTTGACGATGAGGCAGACACATTTGACACCTAAAACTATACAGTAGAGTGGTTACATATTTTCCCATTTTTTAATATAACCATATTATTATTAGATAAGACATAAAATGTTAAATATACCTAAGTAATCAATTGTCAGCTAATGACCCAGATGCCGAGGATTTTCTTATAAATAAAAAAAAAATTGTATTTAATTATGATGGTTTTGTTTTACTGCACAATATAATAGTGAAATGGCAGAAAATGTTGAAAATGGGAGTAGAATAAAATTATTTGTAATTATCTAGATTGAATGTAATAATTAATATCCGATATATATTGGAGACTTCCCAATGTAGGTGACCTCATGTTGCAATAATGTTGGATAAATTACATTATTTATGTTCAAATACTGTTTAAATCGTCAGTGAACTTTGGCTAAAGTCTGCGCTTAATGTTTTTATTCGACTTTACTACACGTTTAATCAGTAAATACGATGAAATCAATTTATAATTGATTAAATACCTACATAATAAATTAATAGTTTAAATGTATTAATTAAAAAGTAGAAATTGTGAGACAAAATAACAAAATATTTATAAACATGCACATGGGAAATGCATAGGAGTAGGTACCTATTCGGAGTAATTATAACGGTAACGTATAATAAGCAAAGACTTTATACTAGTATTATAGGCCAGTATAGGCATATGATAATAATTACTTACTAATAAGTACCTCTGCGTAATAACTCTGATAATAGCCTGTACTAATGTACTAAAGGTATACATAGTTGGAAATATAAAATAGATATTTTTTATAAACCTATTATTATTTATTAGTAAAGCTGGGTACTAAAAACTAAATTACTCGATGCCTACAAGAGATTGTCATTTTTTTTGACTAATTTAACTGTATAGGTAAATCAACCATAAATTAAAAAATAATGTATCTTACTGTAAAGTTGTATATTCATAAAAGTAATGTAAAACTCTCTAAATATTAATAAGTTTTAAATTATGCAGGTATATAAATCTGGTATTATAAGAATTGAAAGTACTTTTTTTGTATTTTAAATGCATTTAAAGGTTTTAAGTATAGTGCATTAAATTATAAGTCCTAAATTAATTACTTAATTAATTTGGCTTATTTCAAAAATTATTTTACAAATTTGGTATGTTTTCAATACCTTAAAAGTATGTTCTACCATTTGTCTAGGTCAGGGACGTCATTTGAGGTATTTTATGTGTGATTGAGGATTTGTTTTATCATATACTCACTATTTATATACTTATAATGTAATTTAGAACTGCTTCTCTCAATGGGGCCAAGTATATATTTCGGAATAAAAATTACAATGATTTTAGGTATATTAGTGGCTATAGATATTTAAATTTAAATAATTTAAATACAAACTTAGTATTATTAGGTATACACTATTCATAATATATTAGATTATTACATGGAAAATATAAAAATTCTAGTTTTAGAAATCAATTTTTGTAATATCTATAGTACAATATATATTGGCCGGCTGAACATTTTTTGACCTTCCTTGTTAGCATACTTTTCAAAAAGATGAAATGACGCCCCTGTTCTAGGCAATGCGTAGATGATAGTTAAAACTGATTGTAATTCGTGAAAAAAATAATACCTACATTTAATATTTTTTAAATCAAATTATTTTGTATAAATCTATTAGTGATTTTTAACTTTGTAATCGGTGTTTCCTTTAAAATCCTTACATGTTTTATATAAGAAGAGAAACATTATAGATATCTGTCTTTCAATAATAGCTATCTATTTTTTACACCGATATTATATTTCGCATATTTCTTTATAAAAATATTTTATATAAAACGAATATAATATTAATAAAATGAACAAACAAAGAATAGTGTTCAAGGTTAAAATTCATTTCACAACAATGTGATATGTACGTCCTATAGATCCTATTCAACAGTAGGTATAATACCTATCAAATTTACAAGCTTCTTTTCCCAAATTTGATTGATTGGTGCCATATTATTAATGGCTTAAAATATACGTGACAAATAATAAAACTATTGTTGAAAAGTTTAATATTTTATTGTGGTTGAATTTAAGCGTAGTAAGGCTATTTTTATGCGAAGACTTGTTTTAAGCACCTATTTTTTAAAAACTTTATAATAAACTAGCCGACTCGTCACAGCTTCGCCCGTGATTGGTTAATTATTTTACCTCCGGACGATGAGATGTATAATTTTTTATTCAAATTTTATCGTTTAATGTGATCGGCAAGTAAATATAAAAGTGGTTAATGAAAACATATTTAAATTTTTCTAGCGCTATTAATGATAAATATATTTTTATTAAAAATAGTTGATCCCGTGCACTTTGTTGCCGTTAAATTTACCAACTCTATATTACTCAAACTTTGTTCAATTTCTTATTTAATATTCACTGTATGGTGTTCAAAACTTATCTTAACTTTTCCGTTGCCCAGAAAAATTCAGATTCGCAGCAGTATATTATCAGGTAGGCAATTTACCTAACATACATTGCGGACCCCGTGCTGTTTGTACGTAAGTGTATGATAGAATATCAAAGTTATACCAAGTTTGTCGTATTAACTTAATTCCACCTACAGTTGATTAATATAATCAATTAATACAAAATCCTAACCTAATCTAACCGTACTAAAATCCGATGAATAAAAAAATCAAATTTAATTACTTTAAATTAATCTATCTTCTTCCGAGAGGTCTAATCTACACACATTCATTTTTTATATACCTATATATATATATATATATATATTGACGAAAAATATTAATACAAATCAACAAACATGTCCGATTAACCAATAACAACCAATAGGTAATACACTATTATTATTTTAATCTGCTACAATAAACTACATTTTTTATTATTTAGTTTTTTTTTTTCTCGCGGTTTTTCCGAAAATGTTTTTTCATAAAACCCTTGCCCTGGCATTTACGAACACAACAAAAAAAGAATTAGCCAAATCGGTTCAGCAGTTTTTTCGGTTAACGCGGTCGTAGAAGATCCCTTACAATTTTGTATAGTAGTATAGATAGATTAATAAAATATTGGGTATACAATATGTTGTCGGTGTACGTACGATAAACTTCTCGGAACAATATTATTCATATCTACACGCCGATATCAAACACAATACAATTCAACGAACAAAAAGGTCAGGTTACAGGTAGCTGTAAACCCGCGGGCCGCCGTGCCCCACAATATATGTATATAATATAGGTACAATTGTTTTTAATTTTTTATGAACTTAATGCTTTTTGTTTTATTGACAAAAGTAGTATTAAATCCTTCAGCAGAGTGTCGGGTATAACAGCAAAAATTTCAGCCAAATCGGTTCAGTAGTTTTCTCGGTTAGCGCGGTCGTAGAAAAATCTTTACAATTTTATAATATAATAGTATAGATAGTATTTTACTAAAATGAAACAAACATTTTAATTTAAAATGTATATTTCTTGTCACGATATTTTTATTTTAAGTGGCTAAATGGATTGGAATATTAACAATATATGTTATAAAAAAAAATGTGTATCATAACTTAGGTATAATTCTCAAAAATGTATTTAAATTTTTTTTACTAACAGTGCTTTAGATATTTTGCATACATACGTACCTACATGTTAAAAATACAAAGGAGATTAAAACTTTATGAAATTCACACCATTTTATACTTAATATTAAGTTTTGATCACTGTATAATTTAAATTAATCATAATCGTTTCTTTGTATTAGTTATATTAGTCCAAACTCGTTTATTATTCACCTGCTGCAGACTAGCCTACCCTTTAATTTTAAAACAGTTTATTCTTATTGATTGATTTAAAGCATTCTCTTACTGACAACTCACTAAAACATTTTCTGAATAAATTCTCTATACTGTTTATTAAGTAAGCTTGTTATTATAATATATTGCAGTTTTAAAATAAAAAATTCAACAACGATAATTATATTTAAAAAGTACTTATATTATTGAATTGATAATAATATTGAGTATAGTTGACTGTTGACTTGGAATATACTGCACGTTTGTCTATTATACTTAATTATATTTTAATTCTGATGTAAAGGGTGTATTACGTTTGGTTAAATAAAAATATTATTAATTAACTATTAAAGACAACGTATAGTATGCATAGTTTTTGATCATAGTGCATTTGACTATTTGGTTTGTAAACATTAACTGTATATGATAAATGTATAATATGTATGTGCTGTACATGAAAAAATAGGAAACTGTAATAGCTATAACTACTGAAAAATGTTAAGTTGAGACAGTGATTTTTATATTATATAATGCGTACGATGTGTCGAAAGATATGGCCAATAAGTATACAAAACACGCAACTAATCATTACAATGTGTATTGAGTATACGAGATGAATAATAATGTGAAATTAAATTAATAATATGTACGTAATTACGGAATAAAATATATGAATATGGTTTAAAATCGTAATTATTTCATTATTGCCATGGATAATATCATGTTTTATTCAAAGTATTCATTTTCTAGACTTTTAATAAATATTGAGAATAAAATATATTGGATATTGTATAATAATTAAAATTCAACAAAATATATTTGAACCAGAATTTCAATTTCATGTAGAGTATTATACAATGCAATAATATCATATTCATATTGTTGGAATGATAAGCTTACAAAATAAAACAATGTCAATTACTCGAATAACAATGTAACTACCCATCCTCGTAGGTCAGTTTGAAGTCTAAGATGTGACTGATATCAAATCGCAATAAATAGATAACAAATTGAAAAATAATTTTTTCGCCTTCACTGGTTCGGATGCTGCTTCCGCGTGAACCGAAACGGGCATGTGTATTCATTTTCGGAGGGAGACCGAATGTCATAAAGAGTTGATATTCGCGGACGTAGAGTTCGATGACTCTGCTGCCGTCGCCATCA
Organism: Sitobion miscanthi; assembly: GCA_008086715.1. Lineage (NCBI taxonomy): Eukaryota > Metazoa > Arthropoda > Insecta > Hemiptera > Aphididae > Sitobion > Sitobion miscanthi. The sequence goes on along the minus strand of CM017798.1, from coordinate 22,918,141 downwards.
TCATAATATTATACAAAAATATTGGCTCTGAGGTCTTTGCCGCACAGCGCGGGGCCTTCGAAAGGTTATCTCACCGGCGCCGCCCTCATCACTCCTACGCCCGACGAACACGTGTGTATATTATGTATAGATGTAGACGAGTATGGTTCAATGATCACCATATTATATATGATATAAACTGTGTGTGTGTGTGTGTGTGTGTGTGTGTGTGTGTGTGTGTGTGTGTGTGTGTGTGTGTGTATGTCAGTGGCACAACGAAGGGATGGACTGCTGATCCAGCCCCACCATCTCCCTTTGAACCATGGTAGTAGATACCCACTTTGTAAATATAATAATTTACACTAAACATTTTTTTTATTTTACCGACCTATAGTTTATAAATTATAACTTACCTATAAATAATAAATAATAATTAATAATATGTGTTATAATAGTTAGTTATATCATAATAGTATTTAAATGCATATTGTATAAATTGTATAAAACAATGTAATTGAAATACATTTCTTGATTTATAACCCTCCCTCCCTCCCTCCACCACAAACATACACAAGAAAATCCTGGTTACGCCATCCATTGGTGTGTGTGTGTGTGTGTGTGTGTGTGTGTGTGTGTGTATATTAATTATTACTTGTTTATGTGGGCAATATGTGCATTGTGCACACAACCCTATTCGCCGTTTCACCACTCACCACTGCCAGTGGCGTTATGTATAGGTACACAGAAAACTAATTATATAGGCGTCAAATACGTAAATTTAATCACAAACACGTATCAATTATAATAAAATATTTATTGATAAAATTCGGGGTTCAGATGAAAAATACATTAATCTACTTTTGGAATCCGAAAACTCGATAGGTACCATAGATTTGTCTACGTATTATAAAGTCTCCAAAACGATGTAATAGTTGATTCCCAAGATAGTTCGAGAATCTAGTGTGCACTGTATTATAATACATATCCGTATTATTACCTAGTAGAAATAACTGGTATTTAAATTAAATGCTCAACACAAAAACAGTTATATTTATTATGCTCGGTATTTATATTATCAAAAATCAGCAACATAACGAATCATCAAATAATTATAAATATTTTATAGTTAAAATATGTGTTGTTACCGTTGTAGACTAACACGATATCCGACGTGATCCCCTGAATTAGTTGGATTCCTTTACATAATAATAATAATAATATACCATTGCTACTGCGTAAAGTGTATATAATATAATATGTGGTGTGAGTGTGTGCGTGTGTGTGACAAAAGTGTCTATGCACTATAATACTATATTATGCTTTTATCACCAGTCCGTTAACGACGAAGACGACAACAACATCTTGAGTTGTTTCACTCGCCAAGGTGTGTCGACAATATAAATATCGCCTTATCATCGTACACGGACATATACTACATGACTTGTGTACTACGACGTGAATAACACAATTTTTAAGGTCCGGTTCGAGAATAGACGACCTCGCGACACGCGTTCGAGTTTATAAATATTGAAGACTAAACGGTACTTTACAACTGTTCCAAATAATGAGCAAAAAGAAAACCTTTTTTTTTTTTGATTTTTCGGGTTCATCACGCAACAGTGTATTTACATATTACATCATGTCAACATAGCGAATATGTTTTAATATTCTGTTAAAATGTGATACTCCATTCATGACTTTTCACGAATATTGAATTAATTTAATTTAGTTATATCAAAGCATTCTGGTATTTCAATGTAATGCTTATAGATTCGATACACCACGTATTAACCTATTTAGAATGGTTTATTTAAGCTCGTCGATGGTAAGATATTAGGTTGGGTACCTACATAAACATGTCATAAACCACTATTTCGAAAACGAAGAAACCTTTCAACGACCTTAATACATGTGTAATAATTATAATGTGTTATGTAACATATGAGTGAATAACTGCATTTTTCCAGAATATATAATATATACATAAATAAATACGCTGTTCAGCTGTTCTCACACAAAATACGCATAATGTGACTTTATAATATACATTACATAGGTAAAATATATATATACATAATATATGTTAACAAGTAACTGTTTGAATTGTCCGTAAAATAATTATTGGTTAAACCACCTTCTATGTTTTTTTTTATCGTACATGAGACAAAATTATGTTGGCACATATTGATTTCAATATATTAGTTATTCATAACTTTGAAAACCATAATATCTACGATTATAATTAAATTAAGTTGTTTACTGCAGTTTAGATTTAAGCATTAAATTAGTTTAAGATTGTAAAAAGTATTGCATAATTATTAAACAAGACAAATATTACGAAAAATAATAATATGTATGCGCAACACGCATTTGAAAAAAAAATGTCTCGGATAGTTAGGTTATATAATTTTTTAGTTGATATAAAAACAATTTTTTAAGAGTTAATGACGTATTAAATGTGTAATCTATAATAGACCAGGATGGTTTGAACCTACAAAACAACTCTTTCCCACCTCCCTAACAGGCTAAGTTAGTGCGATGTTGTAGAGTATAATATAGGTTATATAATTTATGAATCTTATAAATCTTATTAAATTGAATACTTTTCTTTTGCACAGGAATAATGATCCCCATTCACGTGAGCTGCAGAAAAAGGATCTGCGTGTGATTTAGTGAGACCGACGTGATGATCACAGAAATGACGACTAGCTCCGTACTGCCTACTGGGGGTGGCAAGATAAAACGTCCGAGTTTCAAATCTCGTGGCGGTGCTGGACAGCACATCAACCGAACAGGGAGCTTTAAGGGCTATCAAACGATCCGGGTGTCGGTGCCGTCCACCATGGTCGCCGAGCTGGCGTCAAAGTTCAACGCGGTGGTGGTGGACGCCAACCAGGGGGACTCGATGCAGGCCATCATGAAAAAAGTGAACAAAACGCTAGCCAAAGGCTCTACAGCCAGGACAAAGGTCACTACAGCACGGGAAAAGGGCGTCGTGGTACGGGCCACGGTCGAGAAGTTCGAGTCGACCTCGCAAAAGAAGCGTTGTATCAACCAGATGGTCGTAGTGCGGACCAACTCAAACCAGCGGATGGCCGCGGAACGTCCTACTGCCATAAAACAGCCGACATCTGTAGAACATCCACTGCCATACAACAGCCGAATACTGTAGAACAACAAAAAGTCGCAGATAATTTAACTACCGTGGAACACCATATCGCCATACAACAGCCGACTGTCGTAGAAGAGCGAAACATCTTAGATCATCTGACTGGTGTGGAACAGCAAATCACCATGCTACATCCCACTGCTACAAAAAGTCCCACAGCCGAACAGCGGAAGACTATTAACCAGCGGACGTCGTCGTCCGTAGTGAAAAAGCTCTTGGTGCAGTTCGAAAATGGTAAAAAACCGTCGAAACCCAGTGTTCTGGGACCTAAGCCAATCGTTACGACTCGTAGTATTAGGCGAAACGAACGGAGGCCACCACTGCAAAAAGACACGACCGTCACGGTGGACAGACATTTGTTGAACAAAGACAAACGGTTATCGATTGCCAGAGATCCCGATGCTCAGTTAGAGAGTGTTTTAAACGTGATGCCTCCGCCAAAAAACCTGCAGCACCCTATGAGAAGGGAGCAATCACCACCACGAAAAGACTTGAACCAACAGCAGCCAACGGAAAGGGAGCGATCGCCTCCACGAGAAAATTTGAAGCAGCAGCAGCCAACAGAGGTGACAGCTCCGGCCAAGTCACCGCCACCGCTTCCGCTGAAACCGAACTGTTCGTTTCTGCATGGTCGGAAACGGTCGACGACTTTGACGACAACCGCCGCTGCTTCCACCACCCCCACTACAAATACCCCCGCTACAACTACTCCCACTGAATTTACCCCTGCTACAACCACTTCCACTACAAGTACCTCCACTACAACCACCCCAACTACAACTATCCCCGTTACAACTACCTCCACTACAACTACCCTCACCACAACCACCCCTGCCTACAATAAAGATGGACGACACAGCGTTGGTGAGGTACAATCATCGCAACTGCTGTCGTCTCTAGTCGTCGCGTCTCCCACTCATTCCGTGATCGCGTCCCTAGCTGAAGCTACCCTCACCGCGACTGGCTTCGCCACGGACACCACTGCCCCCACCGCTGACACCACTGCCCCCGCCACTGACACCACTACCGAAATCGGTTCACACAATTACAATTACATCGTCGGTGAAGAATCCATCTATGAGGAACTACGCTACATACGATTAACGTCAACCGACTCTGGCACCCACACAACAGAAGCGCCGAATGTCGTGTTGGAGAGTCCATATGTCGTATTGGAGAGTCCGTACGATCACTACTCTACGATTGATGGTGGCGAGCAAAATATATATGACGTTGTTACAACCACCACGACCGCCTACGAAGACACCAGCTACGAGACGGTCCAACCACCGTTGCCCCCGCTACCGACGCCACCGGTCATTTCCGTCACAGTTGTCGACGCATCACCACAACAACTTTCGGTCGACAGCGATAGTGACGAAAACGGCCACCAAGAGAAAAATGAGATGTTTGATAATTCGGTGGAAATTGACAACAGCATTTATGGAATCAATCCTCCGTCGGAATCCACTTCATCCGGTAATAAAAAAAATGTATTATTATTATTCTTTTTACCTTTGGAGAAAAAATGTACCTACCATAAAATGTAATATACATATTTTGTCGATTCCAATAATCCAACAATACAATTTTAGTTTATCGATTTAATACAAGGTTCCTCATAATTTGTTCTTACTGTATTAATAAAATATCAAAAATACATAGTCATCATTTTTTTATAAGTGGTTAAAGTTAAACATTTTATTAACTTTATAAAAATGACAAAAATTTGCAAATTATTTCATAAATAAACATGCATACAGTTTTAAATTTAATTAAAAGATTCCATTTATAAGTTTGTTAATGGAAATTAGAAAAATTAAATTTAGTGTTAAACTTTAAGTCATTAAACATTTTTAAGAGCTATTAAAGATTTTACAGCATTGAATAATATTCAAATGTACCTATAATATAATAGCGATTTATCTTCTACCAATTTTTGTATTAAGTTATTATTTAAAAAATATTGATCGTAAAATCTTGAAACATTCCACTATTAGTTGAAATATCATTTATAAACTCAATTAAAAATTCAAAATATTTATACAGACATACATTTTAAGCTATCTAAATAGGCGTTTAAAATTTTTGAATATTGTTAAAATATGATTTATATGCTCTGAATCACGCAATACACTTGACACCTAATGTACAGCAAAGCGGTTATCTACTTGCCCAATTTTTTTAATATTTAATATACTTTTTCAAAGGTATCACATCGGATAGCGTCAGTGTGGACAGAAACAGTAAATTTGACGAGGATGATGGTTGGGTGGATGTTCCTTCCTCTGAAGAAATTATTTTAATACCGTATCCGTGAGTATATTTAAATATACATTACAATAATTCAATTTACAAGTTATATTTTTGTCTGTATATTAAGTTGTGTGTACCTAGTGTAAAATATTTTTTTAACCATTAGAATATTAGATAATCACTAATATTTCAATTTATATTACATTTTAATATTAGATATAATATTGTGTTTTATTTGGGATTATTATAAATGTCTTATCAATTCAATTTAAAAATAATCTTGATATTATTCTACGTACACCGAAATATGATTTTCATAATATAGATAATGGGTACCTTGAAAACTAGCTATACTATAAATAATATACTTCTAAAAATAAAATATATACCTATCTATAACACATTTTTTAACCGCATGTTTATCAGTTCCAATAGATTTCGTCAAAAGCCAAAGACAAAGAAGTCAAATTCAAAACCATTTTCAAAACTAATTCATGGGCTCTTGTATAAAGATCAAAGTAAGTTATCGAAGATACCTATTATAATATAAACTAAACGTTATATACATTAATTAATAATTATACATTAAACGCCTTAAAATATACAATACTGGCAATATATTATACTCATAAGTATAATATATTATTATTAGTTGTTAGTGGTTATTTTAATGGCTAATTTTAAGTATTATAAAATAATAACTAACTAACTAAGAAATGTAATGGATCACAATAGTTGACAACAAAAATATTTATTAAATCAATTGATGTACAAATCAAAAATTCAGTACTTACAATAAATTGCACTAATCCAATAAAATCTTTTAAATATTTAGACGATTAAGTATTACTAATTTGTTACGGAAAACCTATGCGTTTTGTAAATAATTAATAACAATTATGAAAAATGCATTTCAAATTTCAATTAATTATAATATAAATAAATCTACTTTTTTATCCTAATAACTAATTCTTGAGAATATACAATAATAAAAAAAAATAGATAAAGGGTGACATAGAGCCAATGCTCATAGTCGATGCTTAAGAATAAGTATAACTTATGACTCAAATGAGTTTCATGAATGAATGGATTAAGAAAAGAAAAAATATTACTTAAATTAAGATGGACCGAGATTTTTTAAACTTTAAACATTTTTGGAAATGTTTTTTCTTTAATTAATTGCAAATTATTAAAAAATAATACTTATCAAGAAAAATAATATATTAAATTTATTTCCATTGTGCATTTTTAATTTTATACACCAAAGAAGAATATTTTTCGGAATTATTTTATGCATACCTACAAATTGAATTTCAAACGAGTAGTTAATTAGTTATAACTTATCAAGTATTTTAAGTATTGATGGGTGGAGTGGAATGGTATTTACCTGTAAAATATTGGGCAGGAAAATTGTTTGTTCAAAATTCAATTCATATATTTCGAATTTCTCCCTTTATAAAAAAAAAATGAAATACTTGAAAAATGAAAAATATAATTTTTTAAATTATTAAGTGTCATCAAAACAAATCAACCTGTATTATTATTATTATTTATTAATGTACCAAAGTATTAGTGAAATTAGACTCATCCGGTAATCAAACTGCAGTTTTATTTTAAAAAAATAATGAAAAAAGTCTTTATGCTGTTAATAAGTTTGAGTGTACCGTATCATCATTAATTAAGTCACAGTAATTAATGCGTTAAATTTGAATTATTTGGTTGAATCGTTGTATAGGTACGAAAAACAATTTAGAACTAGTCTCATCTCTATTCCTATAAGGTTATTTTATTTCATAATTTATTTAAATTAATATTTATTATTTATTATTCTAATAACGCGTATACGGTATGTTGAACTTATTTTAACCAAAAACATCGCAATTATTATAATTACAAATTATAATAATGATTTATTTACATAAAAATATTATATTATTGTTATTATCTTATATAAGTCAATATAGAATGGTTGAATATATTCGTAATAAAAATAAGTTAAAATTAAACTAAATACTTTGAAAATTGTACCGTGTATCTATAGGCAATAATATCATACATAATAGCAAAAAGTAAGTCCTTACGATGTAGGTATATTTTTTGAAATTTTTGAATCAAAAATTGGTGCTGCATAAATATTCCCGTTTTACCGTATTTTTTTTCCCAGTTGCTTTGAAAAGTTCTAATGATCCTCAAAGTACCAACTTTATTTAATTTTCAATCAAAAACCACTCTCAAAGTTAAACATTGAAGCATTTTTTTTGCTATAAAACAGGATGATAGACACAACAATAAAAATAAAAAACAATACACATCTTTGTAAAAAAAAATACATTCATCGCTCCGCTCTAATTCTAAAATACAAATACAAATTGTATTATTATAAATAAAGATACATTTTTGTCATTGAAATATCATGACCAAACTAGGTTGGTAAATTTTAATATAATTTTTTAAACAAGAAAACCGGTTTTATATTACATAGTTTTTAGTTCCAAGGCCAAGATCAGATGGTATCCAAATGGACTTGCAAATTGCAATACATTACGAAAATCCGTTTTAATGTCAAATAGGTAGCTATTTTTTTTTAACTTTTAAATCTCAGTTCGTCAAAATCAACCGAGTTAAGAAGAAGTTGTATTAAATAACCTATAATTTCTTGTTTTATTTTATTTAATATTTAAATTTGCACAAGGTTATGCAAATTAAAAAAAATAATACATAATATATATCAATAAGAATTTAAATGTACGATGATTAACATTAACAAATATTAAACCCTGTGGAAGGTTGATGGCCAAAAAAATGTACTCATTTTTAGTTTTTATTTATTGTGTTGTGATGAAAGATAAAACTATTTTTGCATGCTTTTATTAAATTGTAATCGTTCAAAACTGTATTTGAGCACACATCAATACAATACCTATAAACAGTATACACGTAATGTTACCATAATGGTAAGGGGTGGTGGAATCGATAGAAAACCAAATAGCTCACAATACAATGCGACTATATGCGAGGTTATGTGACGACCATTATAATTAAATAGGTAGGTATCTACTTTTAAGCTTCAGCCTTGCGACAAACGAATTTCTTTTCGTTGGGAGACGATGGTAGAATGTCGTAATTCGATTCACATGGCATAAATGGTTCATTCGGATTTTTTTTTATTGTTCACTGTAATAATTGACCTACCACGTGTGCTATAGCGATGCTGCTATGATAGTTCAGCAACACCGTCGCCGCTGTTTGTAGGAAACAGGCCCACGATAGTGATTCGTTAAACAGCGCGCGGGTTTGGACAAATGTTTATGTAATTCGTTGCCCGGAAGATTATGTTGATTGTTGTGAGTCCGTGTGTGCGTGGGTTGTGACGAGATAAAAATAAGAAGAAAAAAAACGAACAAATCAAAAGTAGAAATAAAAAACCTGTTTACCCTCCCAACCATGTAAAGTACTCCTTTTCTGCACTAGAATAACACCATGTATTTCTCCTACTCGGACAACACTCCCACCTTCCATAACAGTCCAAGGTCCATGCCGTCTTATCCGTCTCCTCGTCGTCCGTCGTAAGACACAGGTAATCGAAAAGTGAAAGTGCGGTGTACTAGACGTGTAATCACCAACGACAGCAGTGTTTGATGCAACGTCGTTACCAAAGTACGAAACCACCGTCGCGTTTGTTATTAAAATAACCATTTAATTTTGATCAGTGACAAAAATGAGTGATTTATACGATAGGGAAACGATTTGCCGAGCAACCATCTGTCATGCCATCTTCCTATTATTGTAACTCTCAAACGCCACCACCTTTACCACCAGCCAGAACTCAAAGGCGCAGGAAGTCACTATTTATTGATAAAGGTTTGATCTCACCCCCGGTAACGGTTATGAAAGCGCACGGCTCGAATACGTAAAGGATTTTAAATTAAATTAAACCCACTCACAGAAAAGTATTGTAGTATGGCAGTCAATTATTATTTCAATGTTTCAATTCTATCTTTAAGACGACCTTTGTGATATCAAAGCATTCACGTTTGTAATTTGTTAATGTTTTTGATTTTGCATATTTTACATCACAAATATTTAATAATTTCAACAAAACAAAACATTAATAACTCGAATTAAACAATAATACATCTTAAAAAATGCCTCATATAACACCTACTTGAATTAGGAATACTAATACCAAATTAAAGCTAAGGACACTTATTAGTTATTGTTTAAAATTATGACTGCTTAGTGGGCTATAACTTGAGAACGATTAATGATTAATGATGATTATAAACATTTTTGAGGATGACACATGATTGTACACACTTGAAGGTCGTATCGTGGGAAGAAAAAATATTACAAATTATCATAACCCAATAACATTTTTTGATTGTTTAACTACTATTGTTTACTGCCATAGGTATTGATAATACTTTAATTAGGTAGGTAGTTATAAATTATAACTGAATTATATTTGTTAATAGTTAATATTTAAAATATTTCTAGGTGCTTAATAAAAACTTAAATAAAATGGGATCTTAGTTTTTTCTTTGTGAAAGGAAAAACATAATCACTAGGTAGTTACACAAATATAAAGTTATCTAGATGAAAATATAAATGAATGCCGTAATCTTACCGAAACAATTAGCCAACTGTAAATAATCGAGCGTGTGCTCCAACTAACCATACCATTTTGCATTTCTGAAGACACGCCTTTTTAACACATTAAATTTACCGATGCTTTCTTTAGTTTCTATATCGTCACAATCCGTAATTAGTTTCATAAAGGATGTCCCTGAACAGCTTAACTACAAAAAAAATCCACGTGATTTTCTAAGTGAACAACTGTTAAGTGTAGTATTGAAGACAGTTTTCCTCGAAGGGAAATTCGAGTCGCAAGAGCTATCTTTATTTTTTGATAATGGTAAGTTGTATACTTACTACCAATAAGCTGTTTTGTTGCGTACTGTAAATAGACATTTTTTTTTTTTTTTTAAATACAATATATTTTACATTTGTACAATTTGTACCGGTGCATTTAAATTATTTAATAAAATATGACAGTTTAATTGTTTTCTTAATTACAATCTGGTATGAACCATTTTAATAATAATAATAATAATATAATATATTATTTTTTTTACCTATCTAATATTTTATAAAAAAAATTGTGTTTATTAGATATTGGGAATACTGTAAACCAAGAAATACCGGAGAATATCTATGTTTTCGATTCATTTAGCTCAGATTCCTCTGACGATGACGGAGAAAATGTCAAAAGGGTACCAGAATATCCTTGTAAAGATCGAGTTTTGCCAGCCCCGCCAAGTGGTCAACGAAACTACGGACTTGGCCCACTGGTCAATAAAGCCAGGAAACGATTTAAAAAAGGGTGGTCATTTGGATCACTTAAATCACTTGGCAAAAATGGGATAGGAAAATTAAGTCAAGGAAATTTGAATGAATTTGGTGAGTAAAGATTTTAAAGTTTGAATAATTAGTATATTGTACATAATGAACAATTTTGTGGTCTATAGACAATAGAACATATGAGAGCACATCAGATAAAAGTATTGACAAAAGTTTAAATTCATTGGTGAATAGTAATAGTCCGTCTTCATCTGTTTTCTATATTCCCATATATAAACATATTATGTAAGTATTCAAATTTAAAATTACATATGCATGACATCTAATATATTATAGCCAATGCAATACAATTAAAATAAAATATTAATTTACAGAGATAATGGTAACATTCGGCCTGTAAGGATTAGAAGCAAACCACCATCGTCTATTGATTCGAGACGTCTAAGTGTAGCTGTAGCAAGACCAAGTTCACCACCACCTCCTCCACCAGTAAAACGACATTCAACTGGTAAAATTATATTATATTTATTAATTTTATATAATATCTGCATTTGGACATAAGTATTATAGTTGGACAGTGGAAAGGCCAAGCGATGTAACCCAGATAGACAACAAAATAGTTATTTTAATTTATAATGATAGTGGTTAGAGAAATAATAAAATCTACACATTTTCGTGTTTTCGTGCCTCGTGGCAAATACGTCTCCACACAATGCGGCAATTGTCTTCCGATTATTATGATTTTAATTATGGTTTAAAAATTTAAAATACCGAAGTATGTATCGATGTCGTGTGGCTTTGCCGAAAATACATGCATACAAACGCGATATAACCGAGCGGGTTTATTTTGATGTAGACCGTCTACTAGGCTGATTCAAATAAATTTCAAAATGTTGTTACACGAAAACGAATTTTTGTCGCCACAGTCAAATGTTAAAACCGTCTGGACGCGCTTCAAATACCTTCAAATCATTGTTTCAAAATATTATCATTTTATTCGCTCCTAGCTTCCTGCAGAGAGATTTTAATTTTGTGGATTACATCAATTGGCTTTTCTTCCATTATATTATGTAAATAACTGTTATGTATAATATTTTAGGAAACACCACGTATGGTTCGTTGCCCCGTTCAATTTACAATTCTAAAGGAAGGCCAAGCAACTCATTGGACAAGAGTAGCACTGAATCAGCATCTGAGAATGGTATAATTTTAAATTAAATCATAACCCACTGTAGTTTCATATTTATGATAACTCAAATTATTTCACAGGTTCAAACCAAGGTTCTGATTTGTACATGCGATTTGCCGATGAACCATTGTATCAGTTTTATGCCGCTGATATATCTGAAGTATGTTTTATTTTAAAATTATTATTTGAAGATGCACTAAACATGCATGCTCACAAGATTATAAATCAATGAATTACCTATGACTTACCTATGCATCTGATAATATTAATCTTGAGGTTTAATTGTTTTTGTAGAGGACAAAAAGTGTTTTTGCTGGTGACATGATGGAAGATTGTGATGGCTATGAAGAAATTAGTTCAATCACAAGTAGACCATCAGCTCTAGAGCTTATAACACCTTGTACATCTGGTCATGGACAACATAGATCTTTATGGTGTGAAGTTCCAGAAGTAAAAAATAGTGGCATTATTGGTAAGTTATTTGATAACTATTAAAAATAAAGAAAACATAATAATATTATTTATGTTATCAATTTTAATAGACTCGTTAACACCAAGAGAGCGAAAGTTACAAGAAGCCAAGTTTGAATTAATAACTTCTGAAGCATCTTATTTTAAATCTCTAACTATCTTAGAGAAACATTTCATAAATAGTCATTCAATGAACGATAATACAATATTAAGTAAAAAAGATCAAAAGATTCTATTTGGAAATGTTAATCCAGGTAAGTAAATCACAATATGTTTATCGTGAATGAAAATTATTGCAGGTTGTAAATTGTAAAATGTTTTTTGATTTAGTACGAAAATGTTCTGAAAAATTACTGGCGGCATTAGAAAAATGTTGGCAAGACAACATACTGCTTAGTGGACTTAGCGAAATTTTATACACACATTCTAAAGAAAACTTTGACATTTTTGTAAAATATTGCTCAAATCAAATTTATATAGATCGCACTTTAAAGTGCTTAAGGTAAAATATTTTATATTAAATAAGCATTAGAGCAAAAATTTAAAAATTTTTAACTTTATTTTAGAGAGAATCAAAAATTCAATGAAGCTTTACAAAGACTAGAATCAGATCCAAAGTGCCAATCGCTCTCTCTTCATTCGTTCCTAATGTTACCTATGCAAAGAATAACTAGATTACCTCTACTCGTTGATGCTATTTTGTCACAAATGGATTCAAAAGAAAATTCTTTGGAATATCAAATGTGTGAATTGACTTTAGCTTCTTTAAATACTGTAAGTATAATATAGTTTTTTTGAACTTAGGTTTTAGCAAACATTAATTTTATTGTTAATAACTTGTTAAATTTTTACTTTGTATTAGATTGTACAAAACTGCAATGAAAGTACTAGAAAATTAGAACGTTATGAAGAAATGTTGTTACTTAGTCAACAATTAGAATTTTCTAGTAAAAAAGAAATGAAAGCTATGTCAGTAGCTTCTAGTTCACGCTGGTTAGTTCGTTCTGGTTCTATGTTGCATTTGACTATTCCTGATGGAAAATTAACATTTAGCCGAAAAATGATACGACCAACTAAACTTTACTTCTTCCTATTCAACGATATGTTTTTCATAGCAAAACGCAAAAGGTATTTCAATGTATATAAATATAATAATGCTAATAAAAATATTGACACCTATATTTTTACAGTGACGGAAACTATACAGTGGTGGATTACTGTGCAAGAAATTTTGTAGAAATGGAACATACTACTGAATCAGTACTTACTTCATCCTATAAGAATCTTTTGAAGCTAACTATTTTAGAAAATCATGAAGCAAAGACTATTGAAATGGTATTTAAGATTCTGGTTTTTAAATCTAGGTTTAACTGTGTAAGGCATGTTTGTTTTAAATATTTAAATAATTTTACAGTTATTGAGTTGTGATTCTGAATCTTCGAAAAAACGTTGGATTGAAGCAATGTCCCCTCCTATCAGCTCCAATCCTGAAGAAACACTATACAATGAATGGGACTGTCCACAAGTGTATTCAGAACACCCGTACGTTGCTATCCAACCAGATGAACTGTCATTACAAAATGGTGACATTGTAAAAGTTTTGACTAAAATGAATGATGGTAATATTTTTGTTGCAAATTAAAAATAATTTTTAAACTTGAACATTAACAATATATTTTTAAAACTATTAATTTATAATAGGATGGTACCATGGGGAGCGGATTCGTGATGGTGAGAAAGGTTGGTTCCCTGGTAATTACACATCAGAAATAGCATCACAACATGCTAGAGCAAAAAATCTTAAACAACGTTACCGTTTGTTAGCCATGTCTGGAAGTTACCTGCAGTCTCGACAAGATAAAATTAAAAAAAAAAAAATTAGTCAAATTATCGAAACTAAATTATTGTTATAAAAAAAAATGTCTACATTTTTTAAATAATAGGTACTCCCACTAACAAGTAAATCAATTATTATAAAACAAATGTTTTTTGTTAATGATCTATTCTGCTTTTGATTTAAACTTGTAATTATATACTATTAGTAATTAATATACATCAAAATGTATAACAATATAAATATATATAAAAGTAAAAGAATAGAAAAATTAATTTAAACCTAGTAAGACAAATAATATCAAATGCCTGAAGAAAACAAAAAATACAGAAAGATACATTAATTTGACTATTAAAATATAATATTATGTTATGTTTAATTTACTGGTTAATTTATTTTGTTTTATGTAAAACTATTTATCCTTTTTGTACTTACCTTGACAAGGTTAAATACTTAACCTCGCTCATTTAATTTTAATTAAATACATGTAAATAATTATTGTTTATGATTTTATTTTTATTATGCATTATTGTTACTGTTATTTACAATTATTATACTTTTTATGGTTTTTACTTCAAAATAAAGTACCTATAGAAAATATTATGCTTATCATATTATAGTTTGAAATGTGTATTTAATATTATGTTAAAGTTGTTTCGGGAACTCTCCTAAGTTATTATGTACCTACCTACTATTTAGTTATTATAGGAAATTTGATCAATAGGTAGGTAATCTGTTGATGGTTTGATGCTCATGACTAAGGCTACGGACTTATAGAAGTTTGCATGTTTTCTAATATTCATTCAAAACATAGTTTAGTGATATAAAAATCTGTTTCATAATACCAGGAGTCTATAGTAGGTATAATTTTTTCTTCATATTTCGCATATTTTACTCTTTTTCATGTGTTGTGCATATTTTACATATAATTATAAACTAAAATTTAAGTTTTTTTTATATTGCTCAAAAATATTTTTATCTAGTTATTTCTAGAAGAATATTTAAAGAAACTAGTGTGGGTTGAGCTTAGCTCGTCTGCGGAACCATTTATGGCTGAAATTATGAACCACCACTATGATTTCATTAGTTTTAATCGCACAATATTAAACATGTTCCGACTTTAAGTTAGGGTAATAATTATTATTTATTAAACTAATTATAGAAATATAAATAGAAAATCTAATCAAATTTTGTTTGGTCTTTTTAGACAAGTTTAAAATGACCCGAAGTTTAAAGATGTAAATCTTTGATTAAATAATTGATTTACCTACATAGATATACTAAATTAATTTAATTTTTATACAACGTAAATGTATGTATAATTTTTGCAACAAATATTAATAATATGACCAATCAAAATATTTTTCTGATAAAAGGCGTATTCAAAATGTTTTGGTTTTTAAGGCAGGTGTATTTTAAAAGCATATATAAGAGATTGTGAATATTTTAAGGGTATATTTAGTGATTTTTTAAGGAATAAGTTGATGCATATTTTAAGGTTTTTAAGGGTATGAAGTCTTTGAAGAACGGGTTATGACTATTACAGGGATTCAAAACTCAAAATTATGAAAATATTATGTGTGACACCTAGCCATCATATTAATTAGAATATAAAAGACAAATCTATGTATTGATATGGTTTTTGAGGTATAGTTATCAAAACTAAAGTAAATATAAAATTTATTATTTTTGTGTTTGTGAATACATTATAAACTTATAGTGGTTGAAAAAATAATGATATTAATTGCAACCTGTTTGGACCAATTAAATTATTTATGCAGGAAAATGATTATTTTTGTATAAATTGTTCATTTATGATAGTTAATTATTTATTTTAAAGGAACTTAACTAGTTAAGTAGGTCAACGAGTACTGAGTAGGTATTTTTATTGGATATGTTAAATTTGAAATCAGTGATACCTCCTTCAAAAAATACGATTCTGGGTTTAGACGACTTTAGAGTGAAAACAGTGTGTTAGACTTTATTTCTAACAATATATTATTATTTGTTTATGAAGACAGAAGAGCCTACACATTTTCTTTAAGGAAACATAATGTTGACCTGAGAGAGTTAACAAGTTTACTCCAGGTGAACATAATGTTGACCCGGGAAAGTTTACCATCGGGAGGGTTTATTAGTTTTCAAAATCGGGTAAGTTTGCAACCGCTCTTTAGACTACTTATTTAAAGGCGCAATTACAATCAAATAATTTAATAGTTCCAAAATATAAAGCATATGCGTCCATACACTATGTTTTTTTTTTAAATCAAAAAAAGTATAGTTGAATATTGTTATATGCATGTTTTGATCAACTAGAAAATCTAAATAATTTTTTTCAACCTAAAATTCATGCGTATTCGTCGATCAAATAATAAAACAAAATAAAAATATAATTACCTACCAATAGTAGCTAAGTAGTATTACAATTTACATAGGCTGGCAACATAAGAACATTTTATCGCGTGGTATTTTTTTGTCCCGTATAATTACCGCGCATATATTGAAGAGAGCACAACGCACGAGTGTCGTTGGAAACAATTTTCATATTTATATGGAAAACAATCAACATTTCAGATGCTTACATAAATAGCTTAAAATTATACTGAATACAATAAAATAAAATTGTTTACCGACATAAAACGATAACGTAATAATAAATTGATTATGTGATGGGCAGTTGAGTGTTTCAAATACCTAAAGGTATCTGTGGTTAATGTTTTTTGGAATATTACAAAATAAATAAAATCGTTATTTTCTATGGATAAGCTAAGCGTGAATTTCAGTAATAATTTATGATGAATTTGTTTTAAAGTCTCAAGCTTTAAGTATAAAACTAAACATTTTTAAATTCTTCTACCTATATAAAAAAATTGTGAATGTATTTTCTATATTATTTAACTACCTCTTATTTTTGTAATTTAAATACGATGAGTGAGTGTGACTCAAACATAAAGATACTTTCTCAATAAAACACTATCTATTTCATATTAGGTATATACATATACATAGGCAACAGTTATTAAAATATCATTAGGAAGCACTTATTTCACTTATTAAGTGTAAGTAGGTACCTATACCAGTATTATTATTTATTTAAATAAACAGAATGTTTTAAATTATTGCTAAATTTAACAGCATTTCTGCGGAATATTTCCGAATGTTAGGTGAAGTTTAATGTTGTTAAGAATGCATTATATTATAATGAGTTCACGTTTTTGATCGGCTCAAACGATTTTTTAGTGAAAGAGTGTCGTGACGAAGATGATAATCGATCAGGTTGATGTATTTTTTTTATATCAGGGAAATAATAATTATTATAGTTGAAACATTGAAAAGATTTCTAGAGGACAGACAGGAAAGATCTGAAAAAAAAAATATTATAGTTGAAACATTAAAAAGATTTCTAGAGGACAGACAGGACAGATCTGAAAAAAAAATGTCTGTACTTCAAATCCCCCCCCTCTCCTATTCATTAGACCCAGCTTCTAGTAACTTTTACCTTTTAGTTACTTAAAATTAAAAGTTCGTTGAGATAAATCCAATATCCATCGGTTGTTGACGTATATATAGATAAAAACTACCTTTAAAAAAACTTTGGCTTATCGGCAGCGCTATTTTCAAGAATGGAAGTGTCGAATGCGACAATAAGTAGATGCTGAGGGAAACTATTTTGAATATAGATAATAGAAGAATCTATTTTGTGTGATAATCTATGACTTTAAAATATGCAATTATCATTAAATTGTAACTACTTTCATCGATTAAGTCTCATTATTTTTGTGTTATTTTCATTCACGTTTTTCAAACGTAATAGTAGGTTAAATGAATGCAAGAACATATTATGATAAGACATTTAATAAAAACAATTTAAGTTATTCACGAAGAATAATTATTAAAATTAATTCGTGCAACACATTTTAACTGTATTTTTTTTAATAAACCTTTAGCAGTTTAGAATATTGTATATTGTTTAAAACTAAAATAATTTAATATTATGTAACCATGCGAATAGTTTAATAATTATAACATATTTTATAAGTTATACCTAATACGTGAAGCATCATAGATTAATAACTCAATATTCACTGACTCCGTGTCAAATATAATTACTAATTACTGTTTGTAATTAATTTGGTAAACAAATATTTTACCACCCACCTATTATACATGTATAATCAACCTAAAATCTAAATTATAACTTACTTATAATATATGTTGTTATACTTCGTGACTGTGCGAATTTAGATAATAATGTTACTATCGATTAAAATATAAATTTAACCTATTCAGTGAACGCACCCGCACACATAAATGTTATATGACGTCAGTATAATTATATAAAATATTCAATCAAAATTGTGCAGATTATTTTCGTTGAACTTTGACGTAATATCGTTAATGGACAAAGTGTATATTTATATTATATTATGTATCGTGTCATGGCGGAAGCGAAATTAGAGAACAAAAACCTTGTTGCGCCAAATAATATTTTGTTGCATACGCGTATTATTATAATTCTTTGTTTTTACACTGGGATTCGACGATAACAAACTGTAATGTAATTTTCCTACTACAGAGGTCTTTGAACTAAAATGGACAAAATCTTCAGGAAAAAATACCCAACAATAGATTTTGACAAAGACGATAAAGACAAATAAAAAATATGATTTTATTCTAAAAGGTCACTTGGTAATAATCAAATAATATCAAATAATTTAAAAAAAATATTTCCAAACATAAATTTAGTTTTTTATTTGATTTATAAGACAATTTATTTTATTTATATTTATGGGTACCGAAAACGTCATAATATAATATAATATTCTTTGTAGTAACTATCATAAGCAAAAATTCCAGGGGTATATTAATGATTTATACAAATATATATAATATATTAACAAAGTATACGTAATAAAGTCTAAAATGTGGTGTACCATGTATACGATAAAAGACACATGAAAGGTTTACAAGTTTACCTGTTTACACACACAAATTGACAAAAATAAATATATTTATAATTCTGTATAAAAAAATAAGTTTCAAATACCTATATTAATATTTTTATTAAATTTCAATGACAAAAATTATCTTTGATATATTGGTTTTAAGATACGATATGTGGAATATATAAAGTGCCCCGTTTCAAGATTGTAGTAGAATTTGTGTCTATATGCTAGCTATAATCACAAATGGCCAATGGGTATTATCAAAGATACATATATCTTAGGTAGGTGTATATGGTATATATAGGAATTAATAATTATAAGTTTAAAAAAAAAATGATAAACATTACACAGAATTGTATGAATAAATAAATAAAATAAAATATAGTCTACGTAAAACTGTACTAAAAATAAAAATCAACAACTCCAAAAAAACACAAAATAAAAATTCGTATATGTCCATTCAACAACACATGAAAGATATTTGTACCAAAACGAGCATCGTAGAGCTATCGCTAAAAAAATACAATTCGAGTTGAAGTCTCAGTGCTGTACTCTTCAGTTATCATAAGATTGATTTTTCTCGAGTCCTCCCTCCCTGAATTCTTACCCGTGGGTGCCCTCGCCAGCAGCTTTAAGATATAACGTTAGCGTGCGGTACACGAATAATCCACGTGACGTACAGTTTAATAATTACCTTAGTTACCTAACCATAGTAAGGAGTTTTGTTGGAAACGTACTCGATTCATATATATATATTAATTTTTTTTTATACTCCCCTATTATATTAAATGCGTTTGCCGGGCTCACTAAAAGATTGCTGTAACAAATTATTAAAGCGTTAATAATATACCTATCTATACCCACTGAGATTCTGACAAGAATTTGATTATGATGTTTTTCTAATGGTTGTACGGGGTGATCCATTTAACGTAAGATATTCATTGTTTCGGAAGACACTAGCGTTTTCAATAATTTGTCTTTAGTATTTTGCTTAATTTTAAGCAGTCACAAAACAACGTTTTTAAAAAACAGTATTATATTTTTACTTCTTTTTATCGTTATTTATATAATTTTTCATTTTTATTGTATTCAATGACAAAAACATTTTAAATTTCATATTCTGAAGCAACATATTTAGAGCAACATATTTTTTATTCAGAGTATTTCAATCTATAAAATTCAAATTTCGGACGGTTAGTTTATTTGTTATAACTTTAAATAACTTCCTACTTATAAGTTATAACTCATAAACTACTCGTCCAAAATTCGATCCTATATATTATCGAAGTATGTCATAAATATTCTGCTTTAGAATAAGGAATTAAAAACGTATGTTCTCATTAAAAAAAATTTTAAATAATAATAATAAATAAAATTTTCAAAAAAGTTAAAAGTTTTTCAAATATTGAGTGTCTTACGTTAAATAGATCACCCGGTATACAGTGAGAGCAAATTTACTTTCAGTTTTTTAGGTACCTAAATTATAAATCCAAATAAATTCAATTACACATAGATTTATGTTATGTAATACAATCAAAGTTGTCATCGTGTATAATAGTGCCTATTCAAATACTATAAAGTGTACTCGTTCATAACCATTACGCAATCACCGATATACCTATACATAAATAATTTCTCTTTTCTTCAGAAACTCAGTGAAATATTTTAGAGTTAATTTTCCGTTTACTTCCTAATTTATCCCAAACTATCAAAATAAAAAATATTTGTAAAGGGTGATTTGTCAACCAACACAACTTATTTTTTTAATTGATTTTATTTTTAGAGTATAATATTCAAATAGTTTTCACATATTTCAAATGCTAATAATTTGTATTGTTAGTTAAAAATTAACAACTACTTATACCCTATTTATTATATAGGTACTTTAGGTACTTCTAATACTAATGTTATAAAATTAGATTTGTACACAAAAATTGTATTTCATAAATAATATAAGTATTTTGATATTTTTTACACTTTTTAGTTTTTACTTTTATAACTCAAAACTTACTTAATAAAAATAAATACTTGAAGTTAGCCTGTAATATTTTTTTTATTGACATTTAGAAGTAAGATGTTTAAAACAATATTCTTTCGATTGTTTTTATTTTTTTATTGATATATATATATAATAAGTTTGAAGTTGTCAAGTAGTTGGCAACGTTAATCTAGTGGAAATTGTATTTCGAACTTATACCTACAATATTTGAGTGCTTGATATTTTGACTATCGTGGCGATAATGTCGAACGACCGCAAGGCGTATAACTCTATAATATACACATGAATTACTTACTTAAAATACAGTTATTTATAGTTACTAGTTACTACTAATTTTACGCCATCGAAACATCAAATTGGTAAAATAATTGGAAAGCCACTCAATATGTTATTTTAAACATTAATATTTATATTCACCGTAAATAAAAAGTTAATTCAAACTTATCAAAGTCGCCCTCGAGAAAAAAAAAACTCAAATTAAACAAACTAAAAATGGATAATGTAGATTCATAATTAATTTAAATTTTATCTTAATAAGTAATCAGGTATCTTCTCAATAACTTGTGAACTCTAAAGCAGCTAAGCATAATTAATTATATTTAAATTTCACTGTAGATTTCGGATTTCTCACTATGGAAAACAAATTACAAATTTGAACCTAGATTTATTTAACATATTATTATTATATATTAGGGTTGGGCAACTGGCGGCCCGAGTACCATTTTCACTGGCCTGTGCTACATTTCAATTTAGTTTATAAAAATATAAAATGTTAAGATTTTTCTGTATTTTATTTTATTATATTTATAAAATTATTAAAATCGATATAATCTTTATCGTAAAACGTAGATATAAATTCTTATCTAGTATGAACTATTAAATGTAAATAATATTTATTATTTATAGAGGTATAGTTAACATTAGGTTTTTTTTTTGCTTTCTATGTTCTCTGGCCCGCTAGATTTTTACACATTCAAAATTGGCCCTCTAGTAGCATTGAGTTGCCCATCCTTATATATATAATAAAATAACCTCTTAATTTATATAAATATTTAAAATTTTACTTTAAGTAATTTTATAAATGTTTCGATTTTTTCATTATGACGACATTTATTATTCATAGCTAATAAGTATCCCGTCAGTTTTAATCAAGTATTCACGTAATAATCTAACTGAAAATCAATGATTAATTGCTGTAACAGTATTTTTCCATGGAAAATTTGTACTTGTGTAATCCATTAAAAAAATAAAATATCGAATCTTAAGACCAAGTTTCATCGCGATATTCAATAAGAGTAACAATTATTTATGTTATTTAAATTTTAAATAGCTAATTATACTTATATGTGTGATGTTATTTTTTTTGCAACTTATAAACATCTATAATATACATAATTAAATATTTACATTTAGCATTACATTTTATGAACAAATTAAGTGAATCTTGCATTATGCTTTCTTTTGAAACTGTTTAATATTTAAATTGCTTAAATATAATGTTGAAATTATTTTATCTATATAAATATTTATTGATAATATCCACTTTATTAAAACTAAACTTTGATATTTAGTTCATTAGTCTATTTTCAAGACATAAATTATACCATTTTTTTTTTATCCTTTATTAAGTCTCAACAATTTTTTTCTTATAAGTTATAGTGTGACATAGGTATATAAAGTACGATTTATCTGATTTGTAAATATGCTTAACAATGGACATACATTTGGTTTACTATTGTTGACTATAGGTACAATATACCTACAAAATTAATTATGTATCTAGATAATGCTCTCTATAATGCACATAAAAAAGTCATTTAATCGTTGTTTATTTAATTGTTTACATAGAATACATTAGGGCGTTCCGATTTTTGTTTTCCCTGAAGGCTAAAAAAATACAATATAGTCCTAAATATCTTTCTATCAATGGTCACTTATACAAAGGGTATATTTTAATAAATAATAATAAAATTAATAAATACGGTACAATTATTATTTAGAAAAAACTTAGAACTATTCTAAAGTTGCCATCTATGCTCCTTACTAAATGATTAAACACGAGTTATACCAACTTAAACTTGCTTTAGAAACTTACAACTTTGTGTGAAAACTGCAATTTATTCTTCAAGTCTCTGAATCAGTTATGCTCGACTTCCCTTTACTCCTTCAAAATATCCATAAATTACTAGGTACCTTCTTTGTACACTCCAGAGCACTGAATCAATATGTAAACATGTAATATTCCCCATCTCTTCATTGATTGTCCTTCTTTATCATCCCAATTTAATATAGCCTTTGTACTTTACGGAAATCTAAATAAGCATAGTCCTTTTCAATTTGAAATGATATTCCCTTCATAATCTTATCCAACCATAATTTTAACTATTTAGGTTTTTTTTATTTCTGTTCTAGTCTAGTCCGTTTTACAATAATATTCCTGTAGGTACCTACATTTAAAGAAAAACTATAATTTTATTAAAATTTTAATCTTCATATTATGGTATACAATTATTTTGATAAATGTCAAATTCAGTAGGTCCTTATAACTTATACTAATATTAATATAAAAAGATTAATATACTATATTAATATTCTCCGTACATAGTTTCCACACGTATAAAAGTACCTACTTCCTTTATTCCTAGTTCCTTTGACTTCCTCCTCATCGCCATAAGTTATAAGTACTTACTCTCAATTAAGTTACATCAAAATAGATAGTGAAAACCTTTTTTGATGCTATATGTACCTATTAGATAATATTTAAATATAGGTACACATTTAATAAGCTTATACTGCATTGTATAAAAACAGATAACAACTTTATGTAGGTACTTTTGCATACAAGAGATCCGTGAGATTAACCTTATTAGTTATTAAATATGTAAGAAATAAAAAATAAAAATAAAAATAGAAGTTACGTAAATTATAATGCCTCACTTTTAAAATTTAAATGTAAATAAGCTAGTTATATATTAAATTTCTAAAATCTAAATTAAATCATAAAAGTAGCGTGACAATAATTGTACTGCAATTTTTAAATTAAAATTTCTATGGCCTATGACTTACGTAGGTATTTGCGTGATTGATGAAAATCATTTTCCTCAGTACGATTACTAAATGAATAGGTATAGGGTAAGTGTATTTTGAACACATACATCGTAAAGTTAAAAAAAAAATTGATACATTTTTAATGAAAAAAAATGATTACTTTAAGGTATCTGCTGCTAAATGTAAGCGAATATTTTTGTTATATATTTATAAAATAGAAATAGGAACTTAAAACTCTTTTTTAAAAATTTTAATCAAATCCTATAGGTATCACTTTTAACAAAAAGACCACCGTGGACTCCACAAACCTACAAACAATCTTAAAAGTTGTATTGCTCTTCGTTTGACCCTAAAAATCTTATCAAATACGTCATATATTTTGGGCGCCCAAGATGAACACCTGAATAAACATAGGATTTAACACTATAGACAACACTGAGATGACCTCATTGAAAAAAATTCTCAAATTCCGTAATTTATAAACAATATTGTCAACAAATAATTCAAGAAATAATGACGAAAAATTATATACAAATGCATCAAAGAACCAGGGAGAAGTGGCTCAACATTATTATGAAAAAACATCTAGCGTAAGTTTGAATTTCCTATAACTCATATAGTCATATGTTTCATTTATAAAGCAGTTTGGTTGTGACACTAAAATTTATGCATCTAATTCAAAAACTCCATCTTCCAAATACAACCAAATTCTCAGATTATCTCTATATAAAAAATATCACAGCCATATTATGTCCTTCAAATATTATTATGCAAGTAGCACATCTTCTATACAGAAATATAAATAAAGAGATTAAATTAGATCTATATGATGGATACCAGGTCATCAAAGTGTCATTGAAGACAATAAAAGTCGTATCCAGTAGTAAAAACGCAATAACACAACCTTAAACATCCAAATTTTAAAACTATTAAAAAGCGACCAATTCACCATTTTAAAATCAATATTCCACACCAACTGGCAAGTTAATTGGAACTCCCAAGACACAAAACTAAAACGAGACGTCACACGTCAGTACGTCACACAGTGGACACAGCCCAGAAAAATTCCAAGAAAACTCGCGGTCATTATAACAAGATTATACGTTTAGGTCATACCCATCTCACACTCATAGTTTACTCATGATAAAAAACCAAAAATGTGCCTTTCATGTGGAGTTTACCTTAAAGTAATACATCACATTCCGTACTTTCATTTTTCGCACATTAATATTTTTTAGAGAATATTTAATTTATAAATTATAAGTTGGATAATGCGTATTTATTATCATGTAAGATAGGCATTATAGGTAGGTAGTTAGAAAAACGATATTATTTTTGTAGATATTAAATAAAATAATCAAAATTATATTTGTTTTAATTGAACGGCTATAGGTACTTGTTTTTTTGATGTGTATTTTTCTTGGAGTTCCGTTTGTCGAACCCCAGTGAAAACAAAAATAATCGTGGTTAAATCTAAAAAAATATGTTATATTTTAAATTCAATAATAATAATAATTATTATTTCAACAATTAAATTATAGTTATAACAATAAGTTTGTTAAAAATCAATATGTAAATAATCAGGCCACATTACTCGGTAGAAGATGTATTATTTTCAAGGTACCTATAGCAATATTCAACTGATTTATTGATTTGTGAATTCTTAAGAGGCGGTCGGTTCTAACCGTATTGGTAACAAAGCCAATCGCAAGACTGTAGCATAACGAAAAAAACCTGCTTCCCTTCACAAATTTAAAAGTTTTATAAGACCGACGAAAACTTTATATTGTTTTGTATTTTAGTAAATTGTTCAATTACTTTATAAATATTGCAATATAAAGTATGAGTATAATATAAAATGTTCTGTAGATAATAATACTATTATTATACACTAGATGTATATAATATACTGTATATACTATACAGATCATATTTTCTTAACTCATCTACTGATCTGTACAAAACATGTATAATTATTAATTTAATTTCCCATATTATAATAACTTTAGTTTATCATATTAAAGTTTCGATGATTAAAATTACAAAATGGCTTTAATAAATTTATTTACACAGAAAATATATGCAAATTTAATTTTCTTTTATTTAAGCGATTTAATTTTTCTCAATTACGTAAACATAGGTACAATATTTACCTAAAGGTTAAAACTATGTACTAACTTTAAAATGCAATTAATATGATGGTGTAAATATCAAAATAAATAAGCGATAAATTGTGTTGCATAATTTCCATCATTTAAATAAAGTCAATGTGGAAGACATATAGGTAGTAATGGTAGTATATAAGATAACTTGAAAGTATAATACTATAAATTATGTGTACCTTCTACCTATACATCGTTAAAAATTAATTGTTGTCGTTGGGTAGTTTTTAGTAACGTATATGACTGATACTATTAATTATAATTTTTATAATAACTTACTAGGTGTTTCGTTACAGCTAGCGTGGTTAACAAAGTTTGTTATAAATTACAATACATAAATAAATATGTATAATATTGTAGATAACAAACTGTTCTTTTATTCTTCAGTTATTAAAGATTTAAAATGACTAATGAATTTAAAAGCAATAATGTTACTAATATTATGTGAAAATTCTAAAACTTTTTATTTTTAGACCAATTTTAGAGAACCAACGATAATTGACTATTGAGTAAGTACTATCCACATGGGGCTTGCAATATAACTGAAATGTCACAAGGACAATAAATTGTGAAATAAATACCAAATTTATTATATTCATATGAAAGCAAAAAGATGAATGTGAATGAAACTATAGAAGTAAATTAAGATGAAGATTTTTAATTTTTCAAACTGAAAAGCATACATATATAAAATAATCCTATGGTATAAAAAAGATTATTTTTGATTAAATATAATATAAAAGAAAATAATGTAGGTACTATTACAGAAAGTTGTATCAATTTTGTATACAATAAATTAACCTATACAAAAGTATCAATGCAACTTCATTTGGGTTTAGAATATCTAAATACAGTTTTAATTTTACCATTTATATAAAAAAAACTGAAGCAGGATAAATTGGGTAAGTAATTGTTCAATGTGTATTACAATTTTGCTGTAACATTTAATTTGAAATAAAATATATTATATAGTAATATTTTTACTTTATTTAAGAAAACGAGGTACCTAGAAAATTTAAAAATCACCTCTTCAATGTACCAAGTAGAGACGCAATTGCTTGAACATTTTGGAGCACTATATCAGTTTTAATGTACATATTAAAAAAAAATTACAACAAATAGATTTCTGACTTCACTCTGAATCTTAAATATTGCTGAAACACTATATAAATTTAGTTTTATCTTATAAGACTACTTGAAAAATTAAGTAAATGAGTTAATATTAAGTAACACCAGCTACCAGGCCTATGCCTAGGCATATACACATATATAGTATCGATTCACAGACTATTGGATTAATGATCAGAAAAAATGTTCAAATATTTTATAAATTTTCGAGTTTTTTAATTTTGTTAAATTGTGTAGGTAAAAATCCAAATTATTAAATCAATGTTGTTTTAATGCACTCAGATATTATAATATCAATCATAATATTACAAATTATCTTTGAAAAATGTTTACACTTTTTAAAAAGATTATTATAATATTATATAGGTATTTATGTTGTCGATGTCTTTAATTTCCTAAATACCGATTGTTAGTTCTAGATAATTTATTTTGACAATATTTGTTAATAGTTATTATAGTTTTATTATATTTATAAATCAATTATTCATATTCCACATATACTTAGCAATAAAACAAATTAATATGTTAAATACAAAAAATATTTTGTTTTAAACATAAAATTATGATTAAATTCCAAAAATTTATAACAATATGGTTATTAAATAAATTACATCATGAAAACCTTTTTGTACAACTTTTCTTTCGGCAGCTAAAATATTGCCCTAGAAATTAATCATAAGGTTATAAAAAATGTTTTGAAAAACTTTTTTGTGTACTTATGTTATTTATAATAAAACATTGGTATTTTTATAAGTACAATTATGAATTATATATCCATGATATACTGAGATCTATTAATTGTTATCAACTGTTTTTTGTTTAAATTTCACTGCGAAACGAATGAAAAAACTATCAAGTTCTTATTTTTATTTCCCTTGAGTAATAATAAGAACAATTTATTTTCTTAAACTAATTCATACGCTAATTCAATAGAACATTATATTATAAGCCTTTCACGGCATATTTGATACTGATAAAACATCAACCCAATTCTCTGATTGTAAACAACACAATATAGTGATTAACGTTTTGTAAACTTGTCGACGCTATTTTTTAAGATTATTATGGAATGAGTTTTTGAATAGAATATGGAAATAAATAATACTTCAATAATGTTTTTTTAAATCTTTCAACAATATTTAAATATTGAACCGTTTAAAAGCTGTGTATTTATAATAACGTGTACGAATGAAATAATAAGCTGCTTATTTAATATGAAAGTTAATATGTTTTTATTTTATTTGTATCCCGAACAAATAAATTGCAAGTTTCAAACAATGATTTTTTTTTTGTTCCTTTTTTCTGTGAACACTCTTTTGAGTAGGGGTGATAAAAAAGTTTCGTGTAGGTAGCGTCTTTATAAATGGGAAATCGAGTCTGATAATATACTTTTGGAACAGGTCATTCCTAGATTATTTTTCCTTTGTATGAAATAGAAAACGATTTTCAATGTAAGTACTTACATTAATTAATAATCAGTATAATTATATTACTTACTATACTTATAAAACTAACTGGAAATATGTAACGATATAATGCTAATATTTAAATTATTTTTTTTTATAATAAACAAATAGATGCATGCATTTCATTAAAGATATTGTTTTTATTTTTTTAATTAAAATTATTTTAACAAATAAAAAATCGTTATCAGATATAAATATAAAAAACTTGTAATAAAATTGAATTTGATGTTTTAATAAAAGCTAAATAAAAATAATAATGAGAAAAAAAATTATTATATTTATAAAATATAAAATTAATTCTAGATAATATTGCTCCTACTATACTTAGTGGTTGCTACAATATATTTTGTTGTTATTTTATATTGTAAATATACTAATATACTAATATACATATTTATACTTGAATAATACATTTTAATAAATCAGAATAAGAAGAAATAAGAATAATATTATAATTATTCAATTAGCTTTTTGACAAAATATAAGATAATACATTTATCAAATAATGCAGTGGAAAAAAAAGTGAAAGTGATTTAATTGTTTGGTTGATAATAATGACAGGATATAAAAAAAAACCTATACAAACGAGAAAAAAGTCGTTGAAAAAATCTCGAAAACATTTTATAGACATTCTGACATTGTATATAATTTAAATGAATAAAAAGTTGTTATATTGTCTGAAAGTACAATATTAAATTCTGAGCGAAGTGAGGAATGTATTTTTTACTTTATTTTCTACAGTCCGTTCATCAGTTATCGGGCTAGGCGTTTTAAGCTGTTTGAAAATCCTTTTGATTTAATTGTAACGATAAACTTGCTGTGTAGTGTTTTTTACGGAGGATGTAGGATATAAATTGGAAATTGGCTACACTCCGTAGATCAAATAGATAAGAATTGTGCGGATAACCCCGGATGTCGAATTTAGACTTACTAATGACATTTTTATCTATGTACCTAAGTATATAACATGAGATAAATGATGAAATTGATTGCCCTGATATATTGAGTATTGACGTTTATTCCATTAAAAAATACTCTTATCAACTCAATATGCACTCTCTCAAACTTCTTATAAATATTTTATTTTTTTTTTTGTGTGTGAATCGTGCATAGTAGTTTTACAATATTGAATATTGTATAGTTTTTATTTTACTTTAAATTTAACGTAATCCGTTGAGCATATTATAACAATTCAACACTGCAATAGTACACCACTATAATTGTGAAGAGTACCAAATTTAAGAAAATTGGCCAAAGATACAATATCAAAAGATTTATGAATACGATATTGTTCGTTATTTCGGTATAAATAAATAAACAAGTTAGGAAACTAATTCACTCTGTGATGTACGTTATCGTAAAAAAAAAAAACGGCACTGCAGTGCGTTAAATTCCCTGTTTCTAAACGTATTTTAATACAGCGCAATAAATTATAATTCCATACACAATTTATGTATAGTAACTAAGGACAATAAATAAATAAAATTAAAAATTTATAGGTACCAACAATTGTAACTATGTACTGGCAATAAATAAAATAAATAAATAAAAATCAACAATCGTAACTATGTAAGTACTGGTAACTTACGGACTGACACAACGGGGAATAAGGTGTTCTAAAAAATATGTTGAACATGTTTAGAAACCTTAAACCATTTATTATTTTAAATTTTAGTCAAAATCGTTTATTTCAGTAATTTATTTGCGTTTACATAGGTACTGAAAATGTTTATAAAAAAAAAATTATCTCAATTGTCATTGAGAGTCAAGTTTATATTATATTTTTTTTATAAGTGTTAAAAGTTTTAAACGCACGGAGATGAATTCATCCGGTAACAAGCACTGTTCAAAATTAGTTTGAATTCTGAGCAGAATGATGATTGTATATTGTTTATACAAAGATGCGTGTTTTTAAAAACAATTTTTCAAATCTAATAAACTAAATGTATTTTTGCGTCTGAAGACACTTTTTATGAATGGAAAATGATTTAATATTCAATTATAATGAGAGTGGATACTAGTAGCAAATTTAAACTAGTTAAAATTTAGAAGTAAGATAACTTTTACTATTCAATATAATCAAAGAAAGCGGAATTTGGGAGTACATATTTACTCAAAACCAGTAAAAAAATTGCCAACTGTAGTTAAAAGTGAATATAATATTTACCTAGATTCTTTTAACATTTAAAATTTAAATTTTAATAAAATTGGGTATATATACAAAAAATAATGGTTTAGTCATTATGTTGTAATTGAAATAAATTAATCGTATATAATATGGACTTGAAGCTTTTGGATTTTTTACATTACGGATAGGTATTATTATTTTATATTTACCCAAAGAAAATGTCAAAATATTCTGACTAATTTTAAACTTATTTACCTATACCATTATACTTTTTTACCATTATATTGTACGTCAGTATTGACTTTTAACTTTATAATTTAATAACAATAATATAATAATAAGATATTACAATATTAAAATAATTATTATACAATTGGTATCGTATATCTATGCTTGTTTTTGGCAAAAAACAGTTCAATTTGCGTGTAATTTAACACAAAAGTTAATTTCTAATAGTACCTATAGTTTAAAAACTTATAAGATATCCATAAAAATAGAGGCATACGTTTAAGTATCCGCTTAAAATCGTTTTTCTTATGCAATAATTCAACACATCCATTACAGTGATTTCCTTATAATGACGTGTTACTCTCGAAACCTATTATACAGCAGAGCGACTTCCCTGGTCTATATTTCAATGTGATTGATCACTGCTTTTAAATTCAAATTGACGGCACACCTCTAACACATACCTACATATAACTGCAGAGTGACCTAATCAAAACAACCAGTAACCCAGATACATCTGACATAATATTGCGAATATTATACCTTTCATATGCAAATTGTGTCCGACTTTTCTTTTATGTTCACAAAAAACATCTTTATTTCCGATCGTGAAAACTTTGTGTTTGTAACAGATACCAAAACTCAAAAGAACCAATATGATGGCAAAAAAAAAAAAAATAATAATAATAAATAAATAAAAACACGCAGTCAATAATATTAATAGGTATCGCGTACCGTTCGTGAACGGTTCGTACGTTCAGCAAATAATATTAGTTGTATTGTTGTTTGGTAATTTTCGTTTTCGTATGCAAACTTATAACATTTATATTATTATGAACGCCTTTGAAAAATTCACGTGAATATATCATTATTATTATTATTATTATTAGTAGTAGTAGTAGTATTATTATATAAACACAATAAATGTCAGGGAGTCAGACAAAATATTCTGTCAAAAGCAATTCCGGAATCAAAATCCAATTTTCCCGGTAACGGTTCCAGACGCTTTCCGTCCCCATGGAAACTAGTCATGCGTTTTATACATTGATGCAACAAAAAAGGTATTTTCGGAAACAACAGGCGTTTTTGGCACGCGCCACCAGCTACGCCACTCTCGGCAAACGGGCAGGACGCGCCGTAACTAGTGAAACGACAACTGCGTTCGCGTCTACTTGTTGATTTTATCTACCACCTGCAGCACAATATACTTTTAATTTTTTTTCTCCCTCTCTCTCTTCATCACTTCCGCTCGCTTGAAAATCCAACGTCACGCATTTCCAACTAGAGAAGTGCGTCTCGTCGACGCCGTTTCGATTACCGAAACACACGATTACTATTATACTATACAGGTAACTCGAATGCTGATAAATAATAAAAATATTTGGGTATAATTTACTGGCTGGCCGATTTCATAGAGATACATTTTGGACGACCAAACGTCTTATTCAGACACAATGCATGTTAAAATGTTGTTATTATTATTTTTTAAATGTTTTCTATGAATTACCAACGTACATGATGTTATTATTGTACGTTTATTTTATTTCGTTCCCAGCTTCAAAAATACATACTGAATGTAATAATATAACAACAGGTATTTCGTAATATGTATTTAAACCGTTAACTGCACTATATTATTATATTACGAAGACATTTATTTCCTATACTGATCAATGGTCAGAATCTATCAACCAAGATATGTAATCAGTTCAACATATTATATCGGTGAATTGATAGTTGTAGAATTTATTTAACTTATATCATTACCAAGGTATAATATTATAATAATATAGGTATTATAATATGCATGCGCATTTTGTGAAAATCAAATTATTTTTGCTATTATTAGTAATTGTATTAGGTTACGTACTTATATCAATATCATAATGATAAATATTATTGGTAATGTATTAATTTACTATGCGTAAATGTTTATTTAAAAAAATGCAGTTAATATAATATAAAATTGCATAAATATAATATATGATTTTAATACTGTCTTCAGTATTTATTTTTTTATATTTAATAAAAAAAAAATATTTTTATATTGTTTATGCACTGCTGTTTAATTTAAACTACATATTATATTAAATAAAATAAACGATCACTTTCAAGAATATAATAATATAATATAATACCTAATTATAAAATATTATAATAAAATCCATTATATTGCTATTTTAGAAAATCTTCGCTTACCCCATAAATCTATCATTTGGTCAAGTTTGTTGTTCATAAAAATTATAATTTAAAAATATTGTTGAAATAAAATAAATTAATAGTTTGGTACATAGGGTTAAAGTTATATGATAAAATAATTAGTACTTAATAATAAAAAAAATAATATTTTTGGTAATATTTTCTCAACTCAACAATTTGAATTGAGTTAGTTGAAAATTTAGAAAGTTACAATTTTCATGAATTCCATTTGTTAAGTAATTTAACATAAAAAAATAACCGAATATGATTTTATTCTAAATATAGGATATAAGTCGGTTACTTGTTTAGTTTTGTGGTTAAGTTAATATGCTTGACTTTATTACACCTATATTATTATTGCATAAATCAGAAATGTACATAGTATTATAGGTATATTAAATATTGAATAAATTCGAATGTACTTGTTTAGTAACTTTTACTTGAAGAAATTCAAAAATAATAATAAAATACAAATTTGGGGAACTTTACTCTGGCATGTAGTAGGTTTCGTGTGCCTCGTCCTTGAGCATAGTGCTTAGAGAGGTCAATGTAATGTATGCGTTAGAATTTAAATTGTTATTCAATGTACATACGAGTAAAGGAGATGAGTCTAATTCTATGGATAGTTTAAGTTATATAATTGTTAGGTATAGTGTTTTTTGATTCGGTAGGTTGAACAAATGTTTTCCCAGAAATATCGCACATAACTTAAAACGTATATACAATACCGACGTACCGTATAATGGTATGAATAGGTTCGTAGTATAAATCGCTCAAACTTAGTCTAAATGTTTTAAATATTTCATTTTTAACTAAAAATTATAACAAAATCAATCCTCGATGATTAATATTTTTTTGAATTACAACAAAATAACCAAAATAGTTTGACAAAAAATCGTTATTCCAATAGTAATTATAGGGTTTGAAATTTTGAATATCGAATTTTGGAACTTTAAACGTTTATAAAAATTAAGAATGTATTAAAATTTTTATAACTGCTGTTAGAAAACCTTAAGAGAAACTTTTTATTACACTTACAAGCTTTTTTTCCAAGGAACAAAAATGAGATCAACATAATTCAACTTAAAAAAAAAATTGAGAACATTTGAATACTCTATAAATAGCTTAAAAAAAGATTTTATAAAATGCTTTCACATGAGTATTTGCTATTTAGTGCATTTTTAAAGTATATTCAGAAATATTATTTACTGAATTATAAGTATAGAAAAAAACCAATTCAACCGTTTTTCCACTTGCTGTTGGTTTTTCCTAGTTATTAAGAAAAGAAACGGAATATTCTAATTAACAATGCCGGATTTTCATATTCGACCATTTTTTAAACGAATGTGACGAACTGTCAAATACATTAGAACAATTTTCATTGTTGTAATACGTTTTAACATTATACAATATTAATTACGTTTGTATTAATTATTTTACAATAAACTATTTAAGTGTTTTAGTTTTTATTTGTTCGTTTCCATTAAACTTTATACCTAAGCAGTTTTAAATTTACTTTTAACTATATTTTGTTTGCGGTGTATATAAAGTAATTAATGAATATAGTTACCTACCAATATATTGTAGTAAGGAGGTAGGTACGCAGTTTATTTAATCCGTTCAGATTAATTATTACGTACACATCGTATACAGATAATGTTTATTAGTAAACGTCTGAGTGGTGTTCTTCCCGGACGTATTACATAACGGATATTGATAATACAAGTACCTACCTATGTCTGATTATGTAAACAGAAATAGCTTCAAACTTCAAAGGGTTGCAGACAATATATCATCCACTGATCAAAAATGATCGTGAAGATAATATTGTCATCTATAATATTAATTAGTTTCTGGTAGTAGGTACCTATAGTACTGGTACCTAGTGAATAATAAAAAATAAATATTTACTTTGATAAACAAAATAATTATTTCATAAAAGAATCTTTTTTTTAAGCTATTTATAGATGATTGTCATGTTCACATTTTTTTTTAA
Source organism: Sitobion miscanthi (assembly GCA_008086715.1). Taxonomy (NCBI): domain Eukaryota; kingdom Metazoa; phylum Arthropoda; class Insecta; order Hemiptera; family Aphididae; genus Sitobion; species Sitobion miscanthi. The sequence continues at coordinate 22,882,582 of CM017798.1, read as the reverse complement.
GTTGAATTATGTTGATCTCATTTTTGTTCCTTGGGCAAAAAGCTTGAAAATGTAATACAAAGTTTTTCTTAAAGTTTTCTAACAGCAGTTGAAAAAATAAAAAAATATCGAAAATACATTCTTAATTTTTATAAACGTTTGAAGTTCCGAAATTCGATATTCAACATTTCAACCCTAATATTACAATAGGAATAACGATTTTGGGTTGTTTTGGTTATTTTGTTGTAATTTAAAATATATTAGCCATTGAAGATTGATAATAAATCTATAATACATTCATTGAATAAAATAATCATAATAGGTATCAGACATAAAATAATAACAATAATAATAATCGTAATCAATAATTACAATTATTATATGTTAAATATAAAGTATAGAATAGCTATATAATATAACATAGCCACATCGGTACATCATGTTTATACGTAATATTTATAATAAATGCATTTATTAAAAATACCAATACATATATATAGTGACATAATTAAATTAAATTTCCTATTATCTTAAATATTAATGTATTATATCAAAATGACCAAAAAGTGACTTGACACTCTTCTCACAACAACAGTCCAATTTTAATTAACGTTTTAGTCCTTTGTCATTTTGTTAAAACACATTTGAACTCAACAGTCAACATAATTGACACATTTACGGATGAAGAAAAAAAGAAGAAAATAATCTGTTTTATTAACTTAGGGCTTACAGAAGTCTCTGAAGAATTATATATACCTAATATTACATCATCAATTTTTATTATTATTTCTTCTATAATTTATTTACCTTATCGTAATTATTGATACCGATTCGTCTATAATATCAAATGTATCTATAGCTATATTACATTTTTACTTAATACTTTTAATCTATAAATATTATACCTGTAAATTAGGTAACAATTATAAGTTATTATTAATAATATAAGTATATAATATTAATATAGTATTACTACTTACCAATAGGTATAGTTAAAAATGAATAACTAAAAATATATTAAATATTGAATTAAATGTATAAGTATATACCTGAGGTTTTACTATATTGTATATTATTATACTCATAAAATATATTTCTTGATACTATAATAATACTATATTTAAAGTACAAATAAAATTATGAAAACATTTTCTTTTTTTCTTTATATGCATATTGTATATTACACATAACATAATATAATCAGTTTAAAGTTAAATCATTTTGCGTGCGCGTAACTGACGTATTAATGGAAAACAGTCAATATGAAAAAAATAGATAAAAAAAACATGAAATATATAACGTAAAATTTAATGCAATTTCTGTCATATTTTTCGTTTTTCATTTTTTATAACGTATAGGTGTGTATGTATTTATTTTTTACATCAAACTGAAGTATAGTTAGCTAAAATATTTGTCAAAGGCTACAGGTAAAAAAAATTTAAGAAATAAATAAAGTCAAAGAGAGAAAATATATCGAAATGTACCCTACAAAGGTCTGTCAATTATGTTTCAAATTAATGGCATACCTTTTGAAAAAGGGTAAACGGGGATGGGAATCTAGAACCCATAGGTACTTACACTGTAGCTAGTTCTGATTATTTGCATATATTTTTTTCTTCGAGATTTTATTTTTAAGTCAATATTATTTGTGTCTAATGATATTTCTGTGTACCGAGTATAATATTATGTACATTTATAAATCAAATTTTTTACTTACAAATTATTTTAAAGTGCATTATTTAACAATAAATATTAGATAATATATATATATTATGCCCGTCCCTCAATTTCGAAAATAATTTAAATGTACGATGTTTTATTACACCTAATTTTGCTTGACATAATATTGAATCAATGTTTTCTTATGGTGTATTTTTGAACGGAGGCGTTTTAAAATACGCTTTAGAAAAAGAAAGTGGGGAATAGATGTAATTTAAAGGTCCAATTATTATGGTTGATATTTACAATCCGACAAGTCGGGCGACAACAACGAAAAGTTGTAACATATACAGACAACAATTATTATAACAACCAAAATAAGCGAAACACTATATATTATATAATGTTGTTAATCGAGAATCGCGATGTTGCCCGCACTAACTTTATTTTTGATCTATTTAATCACATTTACTGCATCAATCGGCTGTCGTATCGACGGTCGTGACGTATCTGTACATTATTTTTTTTATTGCATTTATCGAGACTAGTTTGATTATTTTACGCCCTAAAATAAAAGAATACTTTTGCATACCTATTGTTAAATATTCATAGATGTCAAACAATGTATCTATTAAATCCGTTGATCATACATTTATTATCATGAAAAATAATAACGTTTTACTCTATAGTTTACTGTTATACAATAAAATAATGTAGAATTTTTTTCAAAACTTACGTTTTATTTTTGTGTTTTTTATTTGTCGAGTATGATAAATGAAGAGGCTGTTATAAATTACATACGTTTTTCAAAAAAAGAAAAAAAACAATTATTCCAATCTATATATATTTTATTATTACCTTGTAATATTCATGAGCTGAATGGTTATAAAACTAAGAAACTTTGTAACTGTTTCAATGACGGGTGATAAGTAATCCTACAAGATCTCTAAAATCATTGATGGTTGAGTTGTATTAATAATCGTTAAATTTAAAACCAATTAGGTAATTTATTTAAGCTAATATATAGCGCGCAGATGTAATATTAATTATATATTCTCTATATGGCTGTTTTGTACTTAAGCTAAATTGTATCGTACATTATTAAATCTTTAATGGGTGTTATTCTATTATTCTAGTTATTTTCAATTGCACATTTCATGATTTCTTTTCCGGTTTAGTATGAATTATATATTGGTAATTTTAAATGCATAAAAATATAATGAATATGCCAGTATGAATCCAATATCCATACACATTTTACTGTATAGTTAATAATAAAAAAAAATACATATAGTTAACAGATTTTTAATTTCATTGAAACTTTTATTTATTATTTACCCTATAAATAGTAGCACTCGGAACTGTCTATTTTTTTAAGGCATCTATAAGAATTTTTTCATTTCTAGTGTATCAAGAGAATTAAAAAATCAAAATTACAAACGTTTAAAATGCTTGCAAAAACCAAAACACAATATATATTTTCTTTATACTTTTATTCTTTTAATTTCGTTATCTATTCATATATTATCAAATATTTCATCATTTTATAGTCCAAGCAGAGTTAGAGAACTATTGAGTATTAGTTTTATAGTTACATGCTTTTATACCTCAAAAAAGTCGAGTTTTTGAATAGAAAAAAGCTTCATAAGTTTGTAACGCTCGTTATCTACTTAATTGGTTAAAAAATGAACACATTTGATAGTTTTCCAATAATATTAAAATTATTAGAAAAGTTGAAATTAAATAATATTATAGTTAGGTGCCTGGATTTAACGATTCTTTAGCTGTATATTAAATCATGGCAACAGTCTTACAAAATATATTAAGTACGTTGTTTATTATTATATTTTAGAGTAGGTAGTTGTTGAATTGGAAACATATACACATTTCATTAATTACTCAGGAGATAATTATGTTTTCAATTTATTGTATGTGCAATATTCATAAGACTAACTTTTTCCTTAAATTAATAAATATATATTTCAATTTTAAAATACACGTGATATCATAAGTTAAAATTGTTGAAAGTTTTCTTCCATAGTAAAGTTTGCTTTACAGAAACGCATAGAATGGATTAAAGTCACATCGAAAACTTTATTCAGATAGAAGGTAATAAACGTACCTAATACATGTCTGGTTTGAGAAAAATGCAGTCTTCCAATTTGCGTGAACGATATGACTGTTAATTATATTTAACTTGCAAAAAATATATTAGAAAAATCTTGAATTTTAATATTTTATTCATTTTCAAATACAAGTTATTTATTTTGATATTTAATAACTCTATATAAACTTATTTAATAACATTATAAATCATTATTTACACACCATAACAGCTATAAGAGGTATATCATTTGAAAATAATGGTATATATTTTAAAATATTAGTTTATATTGTATCAATGCAATTATAGTTTATTGATTTATTTTGTTATTTAATTTCTACAAATAGCATAACTAAATTATAAATTAGTACTATCCATATTGTAATAATAAATGTGCTGCTTATTAAATGGTATGAGCCTAGAGTGCTAGACTAAGTTCAGTTCAAATAAAAGAGGCAAGCTGGATATATTGAAAATACCTTAGAGAGTTGAGCGTTTGTTTTGCATCGCTCACCTTGGTATAGGATAGTGATAATTAGATTTGATGTTAGTATTTTAATTGAAAGTGTCAACAAACTCTATTTTTTTACAATGTTACAGTAAAAATATTACAAATAACTCATAGAGACGATATATTTTCTATTGGTTGTCTGGTACACTGGCATCAGCAGCTTCGTAGTCTCGTCTAGGAAGCTATTTTGAGTTTGCCGTCTTCTGGGTTATTCTTGGGAGATTTTCGCCGATTTTGAAGTAGAGAGCTCCTTCAGTTTTTTTAGTCTGTCGTGAAAGTTTTTAAATTAATTTGTTATCCATATTGATAGCAAGAATAATCCCGTTTCGTTGTGTTTATTTCACACGAACCGAGGAGTTTTTAATATTATTCTCAATAATTATTCATTTTAGAAAGTTTTTAGTTTTTAATTTTTATTTAAATTTGAAAAAATTATGAGGGTTCATAGAGGAGAAACCCACATAATTTTAAAATCAATTTTTTTTGAGTTAGCATAAATATTATAAATATCATGCAGTTATTATTTGCTAATAATAGGTATCACCGGAGGTATGGCGATATTTATTGGAAAATTGATTTATTCTTTTTATTATAATGCGTTTTGTAAAATTTAACCAATTATATCAATAGTATTTTTGTAATTTTCCCTTTAATGAATATTGATTGAAAAATATTTATGGACTATTTTAATATAATATTAATAAGTATAGTATAATTGGTTTTTATAATGTCTGCAAAATTGAATATCTAACGGTTATTCATTTATAATTTTAACAAATCCACATAATGTTGATTTTATTTGTTTTTTAGTTTACACTTTTCATATAATTTGTGCACTGAAACTACTACATAGAAATGAAAATATGAAAATAAGGTTTACATTAATTAAACGTGTGTTTTATTGAATAACAACCAAAACTCAATTATTTTCAAGTACCTACCTGTCCCACCTATTATTTATATTTCAATTTCATTTATAATATACACACTTCAAATTTAATATAAAAGAATTTATAAAAATACGATATCTTATTCTAATATTTATTTAAAATAAGTGTAATATTATCTATACAAACTCTACATGTTATATGATACTGCACATGATATAGGTTCATATATAGAACCTATGGGTGAAGTAATACTAACCCAGTCCCCCCTCAGTTTCAATACCACACAAAAAGAAGGACTTACAAGTTATTTGTCGGACTTTAAGACATTAAATTTCATCAATTATTTTTAATCTTGTTTATATTAGTTTGTTCGTTAATCTTTACAATTGTTTTAATATATCTGTATACAATTTTAAAAATATAAACCTATTACTTACCCGTTTTTATTTCTATATGTAAAAAACAATATGATTAAAAATATATAAGTTTTTAAAAATGTTATTAAAGACATATTTAAATTTGAAAATCACATATAAACATCATATATAAGTAACGTATTGGAAAAGTATAACTAATTTATCATCATTGAACAATTTTGTTCTCATAATACTATTACTATGTAATAAACCTTATGTCATATACCATTTTAACTTTTAAGTGAAGTAGACTCATGATTAAAACTATCAACAACAGTTATATAAATATATATATAATAAAAAATAAATAAATAAAGATATTGTTGAGAATATTTAAGAATATTCCAATAGTTTGTGTTAGAGCGTGTTTTTTCATATACATAGTTATATATATAGATATTTAAATTATTTAAAATTTCACACAGTGAACCACAACTAAAAAGGAAAAGTCATTATTTTATTATTAAAATTTTTCTTATAATCTGTACATCTGTAAAAATGAAAAAGCTGAGCCCGGAAACTATATGGTTGTTATAAAAATGGCAAAGACCAATTGACAAGTAATTATACAGTTAAAAAAAAAAAAAATGGAAATTTATTAATACGACATTTATGTTGATATACCAATAGAAAATCGGCTTTTGGTTGTAAATAATTATTGTTATTTGAGTCATCAAAGGGAAATAATTGCATCTTATGTTGAAATCTTGGATTCAAATTTCAATCAACTGTAGTAGACAAAACAGATTACAGTGTAAAATTATCACAAGACTTAAAGAATAGTCCTATATGTTTTACAACTAGGGTATTGTCGTTATTAAGTGGCCAAAAATATTTAAGATACATACTATTTGACATAGTTTATAGGTGGGTATTTATATATAATATATATTGCGATAAAAAGATGATTCAAGTATTCAACACTTATTGGTGTGTTAATTAAAGGGTATACCAGAAATTAATATTTCACTCATATAAAGACAAAATATTAGCTATACAGTATCTAATAAAATAATAATAATAATTATTATTATTATTATAACTAATATTGCACGATGAAGTACCTCCACTGGGAGACTTCTTCACTTTTTATTTTCATGTCATTATTTATTATCATTTTATAAATTATGCTTTTTGTTCAACTCTTTTACCAGAAGGCCTAATTAATTTTGTTAAAAAATATGTATTCATAGTTAAGATGGAAATATATAACAAACGGGTAGATGGATGGTTTTATGGCGTAAATCATCAATTATTCAGAATAATTTTAAACGGAATTTGTTAAAGACTATTTTGAATTTCACCAATACCATAAATCATATAATATTAAAAAAAATGTAATACCTCAAAAGTGATTGAGATTATAATAATATGTAGGTATTAATATTTGTTAAGCACGTGTTAAATACGTATAGCAATAAATAAAAAATATCTTATAAAAATATTCACTGAATAGTATAAAATATTTTTTAACAAAAAACATCAATGGATATTTTACTAATAGCCAATAGGTATATAATAAAAATGATTTTTTATTGTGATATATATGATACATCATAACAATTTTCAATAAATGAATAACATTAAATTAATTAACTAATTATCCAATACTGAAGAATTTTTATTCCTAAATTGAAATGTGGTTTGGTGCATAAACGTTAAAAATATATTACTATTATTGTTGTATTTAACTAAATGTATGAGCGCGTGTGAACAACAATTATTAAAATATAATTAAGAAGTATTTTATTTTTAAATATTAAGTATTCATAGATAAAAAGCTTTTAATTCGCAATTATTTTAAAGTAAATTACCAATTACTTAATTCATACTATTCAAAATGAATATTTTGTTTTTAAAAAACACTTATGGCAAAAACAAAATAATTATGGGTATATTTATTATATGTGTATTTAAATTATATAGTAAAGGTACAGTGTCTTAATATATTATATCAAAGAAAGATATTATAAAATAATTATGAAAAAAACTCATCTTTTCATTTTTGTTTCAAATAACTTTTAAAAATAAAAATAATAAAATAACAATACAGTTTTTGTGTATATTATAATATTAATTAGGAAATTCGATATGCGTTTAAAATTTTAAAAATATGTAAATAACACTGAATTAAATGTTATCGTAATATAATTAGTATATTACCTGGTATGATTTTAATAAATGCAAAGTTTTATTATATACATCAGTAATAATTAATCAACAACAAATATATACATTTAGGGAAATTTGAATTGTAAAACAAAGTTTATTTCAGATAGCAGAGAAGAGTCATTAACAAATTGTAAAAATGCACAATTTAGCTCATAATGTTCCAGTGTTGAGCTCGCCATCATCGTTTGTGTATAATCAATTCGGAACTTATGGAACAACTTATAATCAAGTTTGTCAGGTTTGTGCTTGAAAATATGTAATTATATTTTATATTTTTAATATTCGACATACTACCTACGTATATGAGGTATTCAACAATTCGACATTACATTGTTTTCTCATTACTCAATAGGTATAGGTACTATATTATTTTTGTTAAAGTTGTTTAAAATTATAAATACGAAAGATTATACTATTTCAGTATTGGTAGTAAGTTTTGAATAACTTACTAGATGAATACATTATATCTATCATGCTACAATGAGTCTATATATTTTTTTTAATATTTCTATATACTCTTAATTTAAAACTATTAGGAACCAACATGTAAAAGGTACAATTTATTTTTATAAATAACATTTAGAAAAAAAATCAGTTAAGCATCATACACTTTAAAATTATGAATTAAATTTTTTATTATATTACTGCATGAAATTATATTCATTGTGCTCTATACTCAGTCGTATCTGTATATAGATATGTTGATAGTGACTGTTGAAAAATAGATATTATTGGTTGTTAATCGTTATTAAATTTAGCTAAATAAAATTAAATTTGCATTCTTATAAAAGTCAACTCTAAAAAATAGTTGGCTATTTTCAAATTGAATTCTAAATCAAAACACTTTAAAAATAATATATAAATATTGTATACAACTTCAATCAAGGCTGAAACTATAAAATCAGTGGTTTCTATCTTGAACACGCGCAGGGGTAGGTATAATGTAAACCACCTGTCGTACTTTATTGAGTGTGATTACATGGTTAAAATTATGATATTATAATCCTGGTATAAAAATTAACAAGAAAAACATTATATGCGATTTCCTGGCAACTTTTTTTAATAATTAAACTTCAAAAAGTTGAAAAAGAAGTAATTTATAATTTATAAATATTCTAATGCTTTAAAATCCCTCGAGTACCTATAGTAAAAATATAGTATTTATTATTATATTAATATTATCTTAACATCGGTATCCGAGAAATATACGGACAGCTATGTTTTTCAATATAAACTTTATAAACTGTACTCCACGTGATTATAATATGGAGTCAACTTGTGTTTCCTACTGACTTACTGTTGTATCACATCTTGACTACCGAGTAAAAAAAAAGTAATAATAAATTAAGACAAATTTAATATGACGTTAGAATAAATTTTAATAAAATCGTTTATATTTTATGACGTACCTAATGTAATAATTTTTTTTATTAACAGTCCTCATTAATAGCGACAGTCCAACCTCCGCCGTCTGTGTCTACTTACATTAACTCGATGGTTACCGCTCAAACAATTACAACACCAGTCGTTTCCTCAATCAATAGTAAGAATTCATGTTCTACCTTTCATAATTACATAATATTGATTGCCATTGTTTTATTATCATTACAGCTCAAATTGTGGATAGTCGCAATGTTTTGTCTAATATACCGTCACCGACCATACCGATGTTTTCAATTAACAGTCGTCCAAACACATCAACTAGAGAACAGCATTCGAATACTAGAACCACCAATCCAATTTTGTTTAATAATTCATCTATGCAACAACAGTCATTTTCCACTCGTAAATATTAATTATATTTTTCATTTTTTTTTCAAACTGTCTTAAAATTTAACCATCCTAACAGTCTTTTAGTTAACCAACTTAATTTTTTAAGACAAACTTTTTATCAAATTTAAAACATGATCGTTAACCATGATAAGTAATTTCGTATAATACACCTAGGTAGTTTATAGAGATAATAATATTATCTTACTTTATATTATAAAGTTACTTTTTTTGAGTAATTACCACCGGTGTGGCGGTGTCTAATGTTTTAATTTGTAGGTACCTAGTCTATGAAGGGAATAGAAGCCTATGAAACATTTAGAGCTCTATTTCTATCATCTAATAATGAATAAAGTACATATAAAACATTATTAACAGTAAAGTTATACTGAAGTCTGGATAGTTCAATAGGATTAACTGTACACAATTTATATTAATCATTAAATAATAAATATGCCTTTTATCCTACATCGTTGTTTTACTGTAGTGCGTATGATTATTAATTATGATATTATATTAAAGGTAATATTGACATTTAACATTCACATAACGATAAAATTTCAAAATATATTTATTATTTATGTATTTGTAAAATTCATGATAATCCACCGTGAAAATCTTACAAAAATGATATTAGTCATAAAATATCCGACCATAACTTTAATTTTTATTCTATTTTAAACTAATAATTATCATATATTATTATGGCTATAGGCATGTCCAGCTTTTAATATTTTCTATTTTTTCAAAGAGTTTCAAATTCTTTTTAAAAAAATATTTTTTTTTATGATAATCTAATAATCTAGTAACTGCCATCTAAGATCGATACATGGCTCAGTAAAGGATTATGAAAAAATACTGGACCTTCGTGTTTCAATATTCCAGCATAACATGTTAATACTATCATTTGACAAATCTAAGAAATAGACCATAATATAATTATAAAAATTATATTATCTTGTCTTAGAATCTAAAATAATTAATAAATGTAAGAAAATCCCGAAATAGTTCACTCGTTTGGTAAGCCACTGTTTTTGTCTTCGGGCGAGTCTTTCGAGTGTCAGTAGGTATTATAAAGATACATCATATAATATATACCTTTAAGCCAAATGTCTTAGTTTATTTTATTTGAAAATAGCTATAAATGGAATTGTTTTTGAAGTTTTTTCATTTTGTAGAAAATATAATGGAAGAAACAATAAATATAGTGAGTTTGTTTTTTAAAGTGTATTTTATTTCATATTAAACATAATTTGAATCTTCTATAATTTTTAGAACTATTAGTCATTTATTCAATACTCGTAGAATAGTCATAACAAACTTTATGTTAGATAGATACAAATACTTCGTTCCAAGTATAAATACAAAATTCAGCTTCTACCCCCCGAGTCTACAATTTATATTAATAATTTAAAACAAAAGTTGATTGACAATTAAATCTAGCGATTTTAAAATTGAGTAAACTCTGATTTATTGGATTATTATACATTTTGAGTTTTGACATTCCACTATTTACTTTTTCATTAATTCTGTGGCTAGACTATCGGACGTGTTAAGCAAACATTTAAAATCCCCTCTTTTCGTTGACATCCGCAAAATAATAATTGGAAGAGAAGTAAAATATACTCAACGCTTCTGCAGTCAAAAGACAATATTATATAATTTGTTTATAATGCAATGGTGGTTCTGAATTATAGGTACTCATGTTGTCGTGCACTTAGTTTTCTCTAAATCATTTTCATTTAGTCATTTCCAATCTTTGCCAATCCATATCACATGTGGCTTTGAGGGTTGTCAATGGTTATGATAAAATATATTTATCTATATATATACGTCGTAAATAATAAAAATAAATTAAATTTCCCACAATACGTTTGTATAAAACCAATGATAATTAATAACACAAACATAATTTCAAATAGATCACGCTATACTAGCAGAGTCTCTTCAATTATCAATCCCAGCGCATCAAAACAGAATAATTTCATCAAACAGAGATCCAACCACGTTTAATAATGTTTCAACACTACATCGTATAGGTATGGTAATCATTTATCATATAATAGTTATTATTATTTAGAAATTAATCAATGTAATACCTCGAAAAATAATTTTGTATAATAATATAATCACTACATTATACATTATTGTACACTATAAATGATTTTATAATTATTTTAGTTCCTTACCAAGCAGTATTTAATCAATTTTCAGCTGCAATGCCAAATACTCCTCGTAAGTTTTCTTTTCTGAATTATATTGTAATACAATTATAGATTTTAATATGTTATTTTCACATTTTTTTCTTAGGACACAACATCACTTTTGGACCTGAAGGCAGTAATTTGTTTATATACCATTTACCACAAGAGTTTAGTGACAACGAACTCACCCATATGTTTATGCCATTCGGTCAAGTGCTGAGCTCAAAAGTGTATATAGATAGGGAAACAAATCAAAGCAAATGTTTCGGTAAGTACATTTCTTGCGAATTATTTTACGACAAACATTAGTAGTTATTAAAGTTATTAAACATGCATTAATTATTACCAAAGTTAAATGGAAAGATTTCCCGCATAAATATTTAATTAAAAAAAAAGATTTATACCTGCAGATGATTCAAATTTAAAACAATGCATAATTTATTATTTGTTAATTCAAATTTGCTATAACTTATTGTGTTAAGAATAAAATGATCATTTACCCAACTGTAAATATGAAATTATACATAAATATTTTAACATATATAATCTTACTATTAAAAAATGTGTTTGAACTTTTACAGTTAGTATTGAATAATATATTTTTAAAACATTATTCGTAACAGGTTTTGTGTCATTCGATAATCCAACAAGTGCACAAACTGCCATTCAAGTAATGAATGGTTTTCAGATCTGCCAGAAGAGATTAAAAGTACAATTAAAACGCCCAAAGGAAAAAAATTCTAGTAGAATTTACTTTTGAATGTGATTAATTTATCAAATTTGAACGATCTTGCGTATTTAATTTAATGTATGAAACCAGTCAGAATACTGTAAAATTGATACAACAATATTATTAAATTCTCTAAGGTAAACATTTTTATAAATGTACTATTCTGAGCTAAAAGTGAGCTAAATTTAAAAAAATATAAATAAATAAAATACAGATTTCATTAGGACTATTAATATAAATTATTTCAAAATATCAACTTAACAATAAATATTAAATAGGTACACAACAACATATATTATGTAACTTAATTTTAATCAAGACGTTTTTATGGTTTCATACAATCATTGCAAGTGGTAGGTAATGATTCGATTTGTACAGAAACAGAGAAAACTGTTCGTAATTATAATATTATTAGTGACGCACTCTGCTTTTTTTAAACACGCAATAACGAATTTGTTTCTTTATTTTCAAAATTGAATTAGTTAGGCTATAACTTATATCTTATATCTACTAATAGCTACTGAAAAACAAAAATATTAATTTATACAATAACTATATAGGTACCTATCTATTAAAAATTGTTATTTTACAACTAAGAATTTAGAATTACTTACATTATTCTATAATACTGTATAATGTTAGAATGCGATAAAAAATAAAATACTTATTTACTGACAAAACATGGCAATATTATTAGCAGATTTTCTATGATAAACCTATTCGAAATATGACAATAAAATACCTGGATAATACGACGATTACCTAATTTAAATTAAATCAAACAATCTTGTAGTCTTAAAGGTTGAAATAATATGATTTATTGTTCGGGATATTTAAATATTTAACCGTAGAATTTCTTTATGCAGTCAAAGGAAATTTAACTAATTTACCAATCTTAAATAAACCATAAAACAATATTTCAGGTTTTTTTCATGTTTATGCTTATTTTTACATCAATGCGCATGAAATTGTTAAAATCAAAGTCTGATTCTGAATAAAAAGAGGTTTTTTAAAGTATTAATACAGATATTTAGTAGATAATTAGATTAAAATAATGACTTAATATTTTAGATGATTTTTGTTCGACGTGACTCGACGCGACTCATACGATTTAAACAAAATACTTTTAGTACCTATACCTATTCAATTATAAAGACATAAGATTTGAGTAGGTATAAATTAATTTAAATGTACTCATATGATGTAATTCAAGTTGTATAGTATTTAAAATTATTATATTTATGTGGACATCATACAAATTATATATAACCGAATATTGAAAAACAATAATACATTTTAGAAAAACAATTTAATACCCATACTTAATTAAATTAATTAAATTAAAATACCCATAGATAATCGATTTAAATATTACGACGAATAAGGCATAATAAATACACAATGGTCTTATAATTGTTTATAGATTTGAACTTGGTAAACATTAATAATTTAACCGTACTTTAAACTGCAAATGAAATATAATATAAACATTAAACAAAATTATAATTAAAAGGTGTGTTTGGTTTTAAAATGTATATAAGTACCTATACTTAAAATAAAATTACATTTTGTTAATTGATTTAAGTTCTTTCTTTTAAAAAAATGCCTATCAATTATCGAATGTCAATATTTATAGACTGTAATTTGCATTAAATAATATCTACAGAGTACACTCAAACTTTAAATACTTAGGTACATACGTATACTTGTCCTGAAGACAAACATAATTTAAAATGTATTTTAATTTGCAATTATATTTTCCTTATACTGTTATCAACTTTTAATATTCTATTCATATTAATGTATTATGAAACATATTAAAATAACTATATAAAATGTCGGCACATCTATATCAGAATAACACAGAGAATACGCCCTAACGACGTATATTTATATTAAATTTATGAACAACGTTTATCTATAAGCCCAGATATGCTCAACATATCTACTAATCTATGAAAATATTAATTAATATCGAAGATTTTAACTCGCAGGGTATCAATTAATTTATAGTGTCAACTTCATATTTTCGCATTTATTTCAATATTTTTCATGTTATTTTATTATGATTATGAAATATGAATAGTTATAACAACGTATAATTTTCACAGCAGTAAACAGTAATTATTGTCTTTAATAACTACCTATAAAAAAGGTCAATGTAGTTATTTCCTCACCTCTCTTATCATGTATAAATAACTTAACAGTTTAAAGTTTACAAGGTACTTTCACTGCACCCCTCTAGGCCCGAAAATATTAAACAGCCATACGTGAAAAAATGTTATGGCATATTGTAAAACTTGTACTTTAAAATATATTCCCATTTTATTAGGTTATTAGTAATTAAACAATGCTATAAAATTATAAATTCATGCAACACATTTTAAATCATTATACTTATAATATGAATACGTTCATATTATATATCAAATTTTCAACATTATTCTGATCAGATTTGACAGATTTGTGAAGAAGTTAGTTCTTTAATAAATATTTGTCAATGATACTTGTTTTATTGGTTTGAAACTAAGTAATGTAGTATCACTTCAACGACTAAACTATATTATTCAACTATTGTGTTAAGTTTTGCATTAATAAATTCATACAAAAAACTAAGTAGTTTAGAGAACAATATAATATTAAATTTTTTTTCTCATCGTTCAAACCAAGATTAATTATTTATCGTAAAACAATATAAATACAATAACTATAGTTATCAACACCTATAATATATTCTTGCCGATAAAGATTTATCATGAATATTTTCAACGAAGATCACATAATATGATTTAATTGTACCTATCGTTTATATATCTATAATATATGATTTGTTGATCATTACATTAATCAACTATACCTATTTAATAGAGATCATACTATGTAAAAACGATTCAAATAACGATATCATAATAATATTATTAAATTGAAACATATATATGCGTATAGGGTATAATTTATAATAATATTTAATATTGGTTGATCGCGCGCACTTCGTTGCCCGTAAAAAATGACATCTCTTAAACAAATTGTGATTATTCAACTCTTTTTGGGTGTAACTCGTTGGAGTAAGTGCAACTCAGAACCCTGGTACTTGGTAGGCAACCCGACTATGTCGGATCGCGGACAATGTCCGACAGCATATCAAGTAGGCAATCCCCCTATGGTGGATTGCAGACACGCCGATCAACGGCTATAAGTGCAACTCAGCCACCTTTGTTGGCAATGTGAGAAAATTCGATTTGATGCATGCTTATACCTAATCTGCCTGATAACCAATGGCAACCAATAAAATAATAAATACTAATTTCTACTAATTATTTCTCATATAATCAATAGAAACCTTTTATAAACAAAAATTTCCAACGTAAATCTCAAAATTCCTGTTTGAGCACCTTCTTGGGTTTAACTTACCTGGTCAAATTGTGAATCTCAACCATCCAGGGAACCACTCAAACACTCACAAAAAAATTCGTCAAAATCAGCCTAGCTGTTCTCAACTGATTAATTACCTACTATACATATTTCACACCAATTGAATAGATATAGAGAGATTATATGAAATATTATATATAATACGATACAATTTCAAAAGCTACTAATAAATTGCATTATTTCCACTTAACCATACCTTGGACTTTGAACCAAATTAATTATTTAGAATATCTACCTTCAATATATCGTACCTATACGTTAAGTAAACAAAATACGAATATGTATTTTTTTTTGGCCTAACACTAAACAGTTATCAGTAATTATAATATTATGTATTTATGTATTAACTAATCATTATAAGAAACTTATATAATGTGTTTTTAAAACTAAGACATTTGAGTAGGTGACAAAAAGAATAATACAAGCGTATATATTGTAGTGGTTTACTTATTAGTTCTTCATATGTCTAATGATAAGTTTAAGAATATAATTCAATTTTTAATAAAATAATCCCAATACTATAATAGCTTAGAGATTACCTATATTAAAAACGAATTTTACGATATTGTACGAATTGTTTTCCAATAATTTATCAAAATTAACAATATTAATTTAGTTCGTGATAGGATTATTACACGTTTCAAACAACATAGTTTTAACTAAATATTTGACTTTAAATACCAAAATTAAAAATTAAACTAGAAAAATATTTTACATTATACCTACGTATGGTATATTTATATAGATTGTCATATTTTACTTCTCGGACAATTCATATCTACACGCCGATAAAACACACACAAAAGAAAAAAGGTCAGGTTGCAGGTAGCTCGAAACCCAACGGCCGCCGTTATAGGACAGGTATACAATTTACACGTTTATTTTAATTATTCATAATAACTAATTGTTTATTCACTTTATCGGACTAAATGTATGTCTATAACACTTCCCATGAATGTAGCTTTCTATTGGTAAAAGAATTTTCGAAATCGGTCAAGTAGTTTTTGAGTTAGCTCGTTACAAACAAACAAATTTTTCCTCTTTATATAATAGTATGGATATGGATATGGATAATAACAAATGTATGATTGAAACAACACAATATTTTAGGTCTGACGGTATTGAAAATAATTTTCGGTATTACGGTATTGATTTCAATACCGGTTTGAAACGGTATACCGAAATAATAAATAAAATCTAACTAGTATCGATATTTTTTACTTTTATTGTTTCACATTATATACTTTATTATAATATTATAATCTATAATATTGCCATTGATACTAGAAAACAGCACTAAAACCGTTCATTCGGTTTTTTACGGTATACCGTTTACCAAAATAATTTTAAAATACCGGTATTTACGGTATACCGAAAATACTGTCAGCCCTACAATGTTCAGACAGGCTAAATATAAATTAGTATAGGTACATTGTACGTTCGGTAGGTGGTGTCTAATCAAATACAGTAAATTCAAATTAAATAATTTTAAAGAAAATGTGTGACGTAAATTACCATAACATGTGTAGTTCTGAAAAGTCCTGTTCAGTAAAACAAAGTCTACGTCGTGATATTCACTCAATTGTACCTTCATTAAGCTAACATCTTTACTGTTTAAAGGAAATAAGTTTAACTGTGACTAATGAACATGTGATTTAATTTTTCATTCCAAGAGTGATTTTATTTATTACGTTTTATGTAAATTCAATAAATAAATAATAAAACTTCTTAAGTACGATATATCATGGTGTTGGATATAAAAATAATCAGAAATAATCTTAAATAAAAAAATATTTTTCTTTTAAATAGTTCAATGTAAGTACTCTGATAATAGTTTTTTTGTTTATTAAACATGATTTTGATTTGCTTTTGCTACATATGTGAGAACTATAAAAATAACAAATATTGATCTTTTTAACATTCAATAAAATACAATTTATTTAACTTATAAACAAGATAGTAACATGCATGCGCAAGCAGTGGCGGATATACGGGGGGGGGGATATGGGGGATAGACCCCCCCCCCCGGTGGGCTGTGGGTTAGGTTAGGTTAGGAAAATTTAATTTAGTATTGTAAATTTAATATAGAATAAAGCTTATATACCTATACATATTATGTACGAAAATATTTTATATCCCCCCCCATGAGAAAATCCTAGATCCGCCACTGTGCGCAAGAACAGTGAGAGTTTAATATAAGAAATAATATAATATATCGACATATCCAATAAACATGTATACAATTAATATTAAATACATTATTTTGGTTTCTTACCAAACTATTTAACGTATACAATAATATATGTTATTCATCAAAATTAAGTTATGACAAATAAATTATTAAAAGTTGTTTTAAAATTTAAAATATACTGATCATATAAGTAAACATTATTAACCGATATGTTTTTAAGTATTATTAAATTAATATAATATAATATTTAATAAATGACATAACTAAAAGTTAGGGTCTTAAATTAAATGTTATGTAAATAATAAATATAGTAAAGATAAATAATAAAGTCTAAAAAAATATCGTTTAAAGTATGGATTATGCACATATTATTTGTTATTCAGTGAATTAAATTATAATAAATAAAAAAATAAAAAAATAATACAAATTGATTAGTATAAAATTCTTTAAAGATTAAAAATATTTACTTTTTTCTTTTTTAACGAAATATGTTTAATGTTTCTGACGTTTTCTTGTTCAAAATTATTCATTTATCGATTAGAAATAATTAATTTGCAGGTTTCATTAAATAGCAAACATATTTTTATGCAAATATAGGTACCTATGCATATTTTAATTATTTCAACTTACTTATAATGGTGAAACTTTATAATTGAAAAATTTTAAATAAATAAATATACTGACGTTTACTGAGGAGTTGCTTAACCATAAATGGTACTTCATATACTTCTTATTTTTTCTAATTTGATTGGAACTTATTCAAACGTGGATACTCTCAGACTTTGTTTCCATTAAATTATTTTTTTAAATTATAAAAAATTACTGTAATCATTTCTCATATGTTCAATTGTACCGATAGTGTTAAAAACGTGTGTAACCAGTGATAGGAAATAGGAAACTATACACCCAGGACACTGGACTCTATATTTTGATTAGTTGTGGTATAATATATAAATAATTTATCCAATATTTAAATTGAATGTAGGTTTATATTTATTGTTTTGATGACTATTCATTGATTTATAATCAATTATTTTAAAGTGTGAATATTTTTCAATTTAGTATTAAAGATATACTTAAAAATAATTTATTATTCTGGTGAAATATATTAAATAATTTACTAATTTTTTGACCATTTTTATTTATTATATCTTCTTCAATAGTTAGGTATGTAACATATACTATATAAAATCGATATTTTCCTGCATAACAAAAAATCATGGTTATAATTTGAGTTTTTAAACTTTATTTTATCAATTAAAAAAACCACTGAATTTTAGTTGCAAATAATCGATGCCACAGAGTTTGGTGTATCGGAATAAAAAACTTAAAATTTGTTTTTAAAATGTTTCTATCAAAGAATTTAAATCAACAAAAAAGTGTAAAAAGTGATGTTGTAAAATAAATTATGGGTTAAACTTGGTCAATTAGTTATGAATTTATGAATATGGTGAAAAACTTAATGATCAATTAATTACATTAAGATTATAAATACTAGAGAACTATAGTTGCATTATTTTTATTATAGGAACTAAATAATACTCAAATAAGTTATATTATTATCAAATGATAAATAAAATAATAATATTAGTGTTAGTATTCAATTAGAGACGTAATCGATTTAACTTGGTTTCTATAACCAAACTAAACTTATTCGATGTATAGATATATATATATATATAAGTCAATATAAGAAACAAGACATAAAATACAGCCCTTATTTCTATTGTGTTGTAAATTAAATTTTAAGTGAAAATAATAAAACTGTTTTTTGTTATTTTTTTTTATACCTAGATAGTGTCTTCTATAATATTATAGTTTGTATAAAAAAATTTTATATGCTCAAATCATTTATCGCTAGATTATGCATTCTTGTTTATATTATATCTAATAGTACAGCCAGTGTAATGATATATCTAGCTATTATATAAATTAGTTACTAGTTAGTAGAATACCATTATATACAAGACATATGTAGCTGCTTTTACATTGTTAATAATTGTGTGAAAAATAATGTTTTTATTCTATTCTAATTACTAAAGTTTTAAATTACATTATTTAGCGTTATTAATCGTATTCCATATAATAATAAATACTGTTTTAGTTTTCTACATCGATTTGTACCAAATAATTTTTAATATGCCTAGAAAGTTATTTTTCATGTTTATTATTTTGACTTAAAATCTACAAAATTGTGAATTTTTAAATGTTTTGATTTTCATTAAATGATTGTGACATAGTTATACAACTGGGTTATATGAAATAATTTTTAAATGTTGAAAGTATATATCAAAGACGTGTCCCGGCCGGATTTGGCCTTGCCAATCGGTGTAAGACGTGACTTCCTGATAGATATCGGTAAACACTAAAGAGACAATATTCATGTAAAATCAAGCTAACGGGCCACTATTAATTTGTACACCCATTGCTCTCGTGAGAAGAATGGACGAGGGGGAAATCTTCAAACGATGATTGGTAAAAAAATTAAAAATCAATTGGCTGGCCCTTAATAACTAGATCAATATTGGTAAAGCCGATCCAACTTTACGGAGATGCGTCTTGATATCTACTGTCAATGTTTAATCACGAATAAGTTTTGTTTATATAATATAAAAATATATTTTGAGAGAATATAAATTAAAAATGATCCAATACAAACGCATTTAAAACAAACAAATACCACATTGTGTACTTATACTGTCAGTTATGTATTATATTATAATATACCTACCTACATTATATTCTAGTAAAATAATTCTTAAGTATTTTATTTGTTATTCTGTACAACATAAATTGACAATTGTACGTCTTGCTAATAATAATAATATAGTGGATTTAAAATAAAACTGAATGTGTAAAAAATATGCAAAAGCTCATTTATATTTGTTGTAATATTAAAATAAATATAACCATCGTATTATTAAAATGATTGTGTTGTGAACATACAGATTTGCTTTAAATACAATTATTTATTATTACAGTACACTGCTTTTTTTATTCTTAATATTTCACCCGAAAATAATTGAACAACTGAATATATAAAATGTGTACGTGACACCAAACGGAAATCTATTTTGTTGACATTATAGAAAGTGTTTATTAACTTAACTCTGATCGGTATAAAAAGACAGAACAACCAAATATTGTCATTTCATTCGTAATTGGTTTTTGTTGTAATAAATCATCATATTATAAAATATAAATTGAATTTCTTTCGATACGTACCTATATATATATATATATATATACAAATAATATATATGTATTATAGGTATATTAAATAAGCTTAATAAGCCATGTACAACATGAAATTAATTGTGTTTTATTTAATAGTTGTAATGTCCATTGCCATGATTCGAGTAAGTATTATTAATTCCTATAATATTTCTACTTATTTTATTAACAAAATAAGTTTATAATTTGTTTTATTAGGCATGCAAAGTGCCTGTTTCTGTAACAAACAGTTGTTGTGGCTGTGACTGTGAATGTGACAATAATTGTGGATGTAGAGGTTTTGGCGGATGGAGTGGATTGGGTAGATTAGGAAGCATATTTGGATAATCAACGTAGGTATTTTTATTTAAAAAATAAACTCACTAAAATACAGTGAAGTAGGTATACCTATTTACTCGAAAAATTATTTTGTCAAATAAATTATGTAATAATATATTGGTTCTTTAACACATACATTGTGTTATATTATCATTATTATTTAGTGTATTTTAGGTGTTGTAAGATAATATCTGAATGATAAAAATTATTATGTACCTGCTATTTTTATATAACATTTTATTTTTAAAGAATTAATTTAATAAAGATTATACATAATTATTATTTGCATTATTATTATAAACATTATTCTCTGGCCGCTCTGCATACACTTTTATAGTTATACCTATACATATATTTATTACATGTAATAGTGTATGTATTTAACCCAAATGTTTAAACACTTTTGTTCTAACACTCTCGATAAAGGTACTTGTAAATAATTACCTTTGATATGTATAAATGATAAAATATAAATAAAAAGGTGGATACCACTCTGCTGTACGCCTGTACAGTAGGTTACAAGTAGCCAAATATAGGTATATAATATTGTTGTATACGAACAACAATTCTGAGTCGTCAGTCAGCCTATATATTATTATAAAAATATTTTTAAATTTCAATAAAATAACTAAGATCGTTATTCTTCGTTTAAATATCTATTTTCGTCCAAATTTTTAATTAAGTTCTTATATACTTTTTGGTGACCCTATGAACTTATGAGATACATTGTTTTAAATTTTCGATACTTAGCAATAAAAACTGAAAATGTTATACATTTATTATTACTACAAAATGTCAAAATATAGTTTTCACTTTTTTGAGATGTTAATGAATTTGAATTCTGACTGTTATTACAGCAACTTATGAGAAACTTTGCAATTGAAAATTGAAAATGTCTATAAATTACTCAAAAGGAGTCAAAATATTTTGAAAATTAATCATTTATAGAAAATTAAAAAATAAACATTTGGTGAAAATTTCAGGTATTTTCAGTTTTTCGTTTCTGAATTATAATAAAATAATAAAATCGATTGATGAGAATTCGTTGATTTACGACTAAAAACCCAATGAGGAAAAAATTTAAACTTCAAATGTTCAAAATTATTAGTTCGACTCTGCATTAAACTTTTATTGTTGTTGAAGGTAAGAATATCCACGAGGAAACTTATAATCAATTTTAAAATATCAGATATAAATAACAATTTATTTATGGATTTTTAACTAAAAATAATTTGTACACTTTCGTGATTTTAACAAATTTTGTCAACATTCTAACTTCAGACGCTCATAAAAAATTATTGTGAATTTACTCTCAATTTATGTTTTGATTCCCATTAACAACAATTTATAAAGACATTTTTTTATTGACAATAATTTAAAAAAACTAGTAAATATCAAAAAAATACGTTATGCCTTTAAATCGAAACAAATCGAAATATTTGGAAATTGTAATGATATATTATAACAGGGCTTAAATTTATAATAAATATATCGTTTTTACGTTTTCGGATATTTAATCGTTATACAATTTTAATGTTTATCGTTATTGTGTTTTTAAACGTTATTTGATTTTTTCGGTTTATCGTTTTTATATTTTTAAACATTATTTTAATTTTTGGTTTTCTGTTGAACGTTTAACGTTTAACGTTTAATTTTTTTTTGTAAATTATATTGGTATTTTTGGTAGGGATAGGTGATTAAGGGTAATTAACCACACTTCTACGTAAGAACTATTAAATTAGTAGAATTGGTTGTCCAGGATAGGTTATTTTCAGTCATGCTATGGTTTTTAGTAAGTAGCTATAAGCAAACCAGTGTTAGTCTAGGTGTCAAATATTGCTTAAATATTATGACATGAATGAAAGATGAAATAATAGATTTTATTTAAAAAATAATATTTATAGCAATAATACAACTTGAAATGGCATAAAAATGTTAATTTTATGTAAGTATTTAGTAGGTAGCACCAAACCACTCGCTTGCAGTTTTTTATCTTATTGAAATTTAAATTACAGAAATAAACTAATATTCTATTAAATTCAATATTTATAAATCAAACAGGGATAATGTTTTTCAAAAAAATATACTATTAACATAGATTTGCCAAATTTGAATTGTTCATAATTATAACTTATAAGATTTATACTTATTTAGACTAAAAGATTTGAAAACAATAGTAATGTTAAGTTCAACGTAAAAAAAAAGTTATTTTAAATTTTTTTATGTTACGTTTATTGTTTATTTTTAATCATTATAATTATGTTTAATGATATTAGATTATTTTCATTTTTCGTTAATTGATTCCGTTTATTTTTTTTTTCATTATTTTCAGTTATAACGTTTTGAAGCCCTGGTATATATAGTCATATAGGAAATGGTAAATTTAAGTTACATCAAAAAAAATTGAATCGATTTTGTCGAAAACTGGTATTGCGTAAAAATTATTGTTTTTCCGGACTTTTTTGAAATCTGTGAATTTTGCAATTTGACCTCTCAATTGTACCAACTTATATTCACTAGATTCACTTTTCCATTTAAAAAGATGCTGATATTGAAAATCAATTTATTAAATCTAATAGAAAAAATGTTTACAGACAGAACAAAAACACATTATTGTAAAATCAATAAATTCATCGCTCCGCTAAAAATCTAAAAGGCCAATAGGTACCTACTATAAAATGTAATTTATTAATACTTTCGCTAAACATAAATAATATAATAAATTAACTTTTAATAAGATTTAGAAATTAAAAACAGTTATGACAATCAAACGGGTACCTACAAACTAATATCGAAAAGAATGATAGAGATATTGAGTGTTGGCAGTGAACATTTGTTACTTTTCGGTCAGTTTGGCAAAAATGGTAAGCATTATATAGTTAATACATTATATGGTAATAACAATAATAATTGTTATTATAGCATCAACATGCATTATTATAAATAAATATTCATTCTAAAATCGATTCAAACTTCAAAGCAAAACAAGGCTTATTCAAGATTTCTTAAGACCTTAAAAAACAATGAGTTTATCTCCTACAAAAATGATTAAAATGCTCAAGCAGTTTAGTACTTGATAGTATGTAATATTATTAGCATTTATTTTATTTCCTTTGTAGAAATAATTTAGTTATAGTCTCTTATAAAATATTAAATAGGTATTTGAAGGAAAACGCCCACAGATCTTTATCAAACGTATACAATTTTCTTCCGTATATTTATTGTTCATGAAAAATGTAAATAAGGAATAACTAACAGGTCTTATAGCTAGGTATCAAATAATTCAACTTTATTTTTTTAGAAGTCAACTCGAGAGTATAAAGTATTGAAAATGATAATAATGAAGTGTATTATTTTAAGATATATTTGGTACTAACAATTATACATTTTACTTGGAATTTTAAATGAACGTAAAGAATAATATAACTTATTTCTTATCGAGTGAGTCTCGATTAATATTATTAATATTAATATTATGACTTACGGTTTATGAATAACTTAAATAATTTTGTAGAAATGTCAGATAAGTGACATGTCAAACGCTGTAAGCGTAAGAAATATGAGTAAGTGGACTTTTTCCAAACGAAGAATGCGTTATTAGCATTGAAATTGGCAAAAACAAATTCAATTTTTCATTGAACATTCCGTACACTGGATATATTTTATAGTGGTTACGTGTATGTTTTGGGTTTCCTTTAAAAATACTAATTTCGTGAGAATTAATTGTATATATTAAGTCTAAAACGTGTCATACAAAATATATTGTGTAAAATACATATATCGTACAGGCAATCAAAACGTGTCATAATAAGATACACTATGTCAATGAACGTAAACAATATAAAATAAACGAACCACTCAACTAAATAACTACAATAAAATATACATTGTCAAATATAGCTATAATTTGATCACTAAACATTTTTACTAATTATATAAATAAATACCTATAGCTGGTACCAATAGTAGTACTAGTTCTATAGTATCACCACGTAGATTAAATATTATTATATTAATATGGTAAAATCATATTAAAAATATCAATAATTCAATCACTCGTTTGAGTCGCTTCATTATCTACAATAAACTATATTGCGATAGATAATTTTATTCCAAACCAACAACCAAATCAAATCAATAATTTGTCTATACTTTTTACATCGAAAATGTCAGGAAAATAGTTTTAACATGATTATGTCTATGAGCTGGGAACAGAACCCTTGTGAACTTAGCAGCGCAACTTTTAAAACAGTCTAACAAATTTGTTAGTGAGTTGTTAGAGATTGTTAGACAACTTTTAAAGTTTGTTAGACTTTATTTTTGACGCTAGAATTTTTTTACTTTTACTTTTTTTACTTTTGTTAGAGATTGTTATATAACTTTTAAATTTTTTCAGCAGTACAAAAGTTATGTTAAAAATATATAAAACAACATATAAGTTACTTAAGTTTGTTAGAACATAACAATTAAGAAAACAATTTTGCTTATTTTAAAATTTGGGTATATTTTATGATTTTCTCATTACATTACGTTACATTTTAATAAGATTTTAAATAGTGTATTTATTAGGTATAATAAATATACCTAATTTATACTTTGTATTTGACGAAAAGGATCAAATTTAATACATTATATTTAAACGTAAATATGAATACCTACCTACGATTTATATTATTGGCACAAATGTAGCATGGTTCTCCTTTGACTTTTATAGTTGTAGAATACTTCTATATAGTGTGTGATTTCAGTTAAGCGTATTATGTATAAACATCATTTTCTAGCTAATAGCCAAGAGTCAAAGACATTTCAGAGAATCGCAACAAAGTTATATTATATAGTCTTGTTTGTTAAAGAATGTAATCATTGAAAGCCAGGTTAAAAATGATAAACAGTATACAATTCTGTATTATAATTTTTAACAATATAATACATAGTTCACAAATACCGCCTCAATAAAATAAATTATAAAAAATAATTTAAAAAGTAAAATAAGATTAAAATTAGATTATAATATAGGTAAAATCGTACGATGGTCATAGTGTCACCTGTCAAAGGTAACCGATATCTAATACTGTATTACCTACTTTTTACTATAATACACATAGAAACTATACAACTTTAAAAGTTGTCTAGCAATTTCTAACAAGTCTTTATGCGTCGTTTGAGTGAAAAAAAGTTTTGTACTGCTGCCGTGAAGTTAGCAGTGCAAAAGTAAAAAATTTCTAGCGTCAAAAATAAAGTCTAACAAACTTTGAAAGTCGTCTAACGATCTCTAACAAGTCGCTATGCGTCGTTTGAGTGAAAAAAAAGTTCTAACAAACTTTTTACTACTGCCGTGAAGTTAGCAGTGCAATAAATGAAAGTGGTCTAGCGTCAAAAATAAAGTCTAATAAACTTTGAATGTTGTCTAACAATCTCTAACAACTCACTAAAAAATTTGTTAGACTGTTATCATTGCGCTGCTAAGTTCACAAGGGTGGGTACAGATAGTTTTATTTATTTTCAAACCAATTTTGCGTAACGCTTAGTATATCAGTTATCACTTATAACCATAGAAACGAATAAAACATAAAAATTATCTAATTTTCACTAGATATACATATTACATAATAATATATTAAACAATTTATGGTTACTTAATAATACCTACATATTTTTGATTCATACATTTTCTCCAAAGTTGAAAATATCGTGTAGCGTGATACGTTTGTCATTTCCAGAATTTTTGAAATGTAACCTTCTCTTATATTGAATTTATAAAAAGTTTTGTGTGATTTTATTTAAGAAAAATATGGCAGAATGATAGATTCTATAATATTCATTATTTTTAAAAAGTCGGTTTTTTTAAATATAATAAAAAATAATTTTTATTACAGACCTAAACTAATCCGTTTTAAAACCGTTATCGTTTCATTGCACACGTGAGTTTTTATGTCCTAAGTTCGAAACTCACAAATTTACTAATGAGTAATAATGATGATAGAAAATCACTATAGTCACACAAACACACTGCGTAATGAATGCCATGCTAGACACGCTCGCTAGCTCACTCGTCTCGATCATGACTTTAAAACGCATATTATCCAACGTACTGATTTATATATATTAGTGATACCTAATAATTCTAAAAAAGTAAAATAAGAATAAAATTATGTCCAACTTAAAGTAATAAATATAAATTATCACTTCAAATCTTAGTACGAAATACAATCAAACGAACTCTACCATAAAATATTTTTGCATTTTTGAAATAGGCACCGTCAAATACGTTAGCTTGGACTGTAAAAATGGTGTTGTATATTAGAATTCTGTGTCTATTTTTTAATGACAGTTCTTTGCGAACGTGTAGCGGAATTTTGATTATAAATTAAGTTTGTTTTGCTATATATATTGTACAATCAACCATTGAAGTATAGATTATACCAGGCACCTAGCTATTGAAAATAAAAAAAAATTATATTTTATTATATTTAAACATCGGTATTTTTATGCATACGTATTTAGTACTTACCATCAGACATTTAAGATTTAATCAAGTAATTATATTATCCATTGTTATACATGTTTAGTAAAATATAAACAATGGGTATCATATGAGCATGTCGTTAAAATTATCAAATTATCATAACGGAAATAATGTCTATAATTGTATGCTAATTTTAGAAATTGCAAGGCATAGTTCTATAACTACATGTAGGTACGATATGTGTTTATTAGTATGTGTTAATAAATAGTATTATTTTTATTAGCTTCTATCAACAAATACTTGTAAGTATTGGTTAAATTATTATGTATTTTCATATTTCGTAAAAAAATTGTTTTATATTTTGACTGACTAGTTTACGAGAATTAAAATAGAAACTTATACCAAGCTACGGTTTTAAATATTTATGGTAGATACTATTAGTTAATAATATCTTATATCTATGTGTTTTGTTTAAAAATATGAAAATTAAGAAAAACCACTGTCAATTGCTATTACAGCAGTTTAATTTTTACAAACATTTAATCATTCCACAAATAAAATATGCTACAATGTTGCCTGCAATTAAAGCGAACCTGATAAAATAGTACTTAACTAGGTAACTAAACAAATTCTCAACACTATAAAAGCTATTAAAAGTTTAATAAATTTATTATTATCTGTGTTCATTCGTGAATAATTTTTAAGCACAGATTATTTTTTTTTAAATGAAAACAAAACTATTAAAAAAAATTATAAGATATTTGTTTGTACGAATTTTGTATTCTTTTGTTTTATTTAGCAAATTGTTTTTTTTTTAATTTTTTTAATAAAATGTAGATATACATTGATTTTTATTTAACTAAAAAAAAAAAATGGGCACATGCATTAACATGCGTCCAAAAACATAAATAGTCTAAAATCGTTATTTACCAGACACATTGAAATATAATGTGCCCAATTCATAATCTCCTTGATTGATACATTAATATATCTTTACATCTAAGAAATATAATTTAAAAATAATTATAATTATTAATTTAATGCAGAGCCTTACCAATCCCAATAAAATAGTATTACTTTATATAGATTTTTTTGCGTAAGTAACAATGTTAAACCTTAGAATAAATCAAATTTCATATATCAATTTTTTATAGCCCTTTGAAGTTCGCGAATAGGTTTCTATTTTTCCTAAAACTTTCACCTTTGTACTGTAGATAACCTGCTGTAGATGGAGAATATTTTTAAAACTACCTATAAGTAAGTAAACTTCTGTTTCTCTTTTTATTTTGAATCTGAGCAGAGCGATGAATGTATTAATTTAACAATGAAGTGTGTTTTTTTTTGTCCGTCATCACCTTTTGGAGTACCAATATATTTTATATTTTATTATATATCTTTTTTCTTATCTGTTAAGAAAGTGAATTTAGTTGTACTTTTCTTATTTATTGGGAAAAATTAAAAATAATTAGAGAAAAATGGAAAATCTTACTAGGCTATTTAATTTTTTTTATATATATTATTATTATTATATATATTATTATATTTATTATTTATATATTTATATATTTATAATTTTTTTCTATAAACCTCGATAAAAAATTTTAATCCGTCATAAATTTAATACAAGATTCCTCGTAAGTAGTTCACACTGAAACCTAAAGATCTGATGAATGTTTAAAAACAAATTTTTATAAACATTTAAATTTACAACTTTCACGAAATTAGATATTTAAACGAAGAAAAACGATCTTAGTAATTTTGTTGTAATTACAAATATTATTTGTGTGGTCTAAAAACTGTTACGTTTACCTATTATATATTATATTATACACTATGACAAATTTAGATAAATTGTATGTAATTGCCTGTTTATATAATTATATCACGAACACATTCATATGGTTCTACGGTAAGTCAGTATTGACTCGAAAATTAATAATAATAATATAAGATATAAATATAGTGAAACTTCCATACAACCTTCTAATTAACAACATTTTCTGTTTAACGTAATATTTTTGAAAACCAAACCAAAGTAGAACCACATTTATTTAAATCTATTTAACGAAATTCTCTATAGTACGAATTTTTGTTGGTGCCCATGAGGCTTCATAATAAGTTTGAATGTCTGCTGTTATAATAATTAAATATTAACAATATGATAAATGCAATATTTTTAGTAAAAATTAACTTACCTTATTGTTAATAGTAAGATAAATTAGTAGTACCAAACAATATACATTTATCATACAATATATTTGTAGTACCTAATATACGAGTACATACTGGCAGACCATCTCGCTCAGAATTGTTTTTCGTGTGCAATACTGTATCATATTAAATTCAAATTGAACACAGACATTCCACTATTTTAGTGAGTTGCTCAATGACAAGGTACACTCTAAACTATTACTGTAAATCAGAGTGATTAGCTAATGTCTCCTTTTTTACCCATAAACCACTTATTTGTTTTATATTGTTTTTATTTGTTCACCTGTTTCAGTTTAAGATAATTTATTGTATGCAAGTTCTTATTTCAAGAAATTCGTATTATTTTTTAATGGTATACACTATGCAGTATTCGCTCTTCCATAACTCGTCTTTTATTCATACTAACAGGCTTTTGTTTCAATCTATAATTCCATGGTGATAGCGTAATAAGCATTAAGCAGAATCGATAAAACCGTATTTTTTATTAATATAATATACCAAGTATAATGAATGAAAAACTTTATTTTAAACATAATATATATATATATATTGGCGACAATTAAACAATATTATACCTGTTATTATTATTATATTAAATTTATAATAAAGTTCCGAGATACCTGCAACTAGTTGCGTATTATAATACATAGTATAGTACTAGTGTACGACAGTGAGACTCAAACTGACAACAAACACAAATCGTTTTACTATTAACGTCAAATAAATAATAACACTCGAGTAGAGTATTATACCATAATGTACTTGTGTCGTGTGACCTCGTGTACACACTATACAGAATACCTCGCAATACATGATATTATACCTATCTACATTATACGTGTATAAAACGGGGCATAAAAAAACATACAACTCACTCATCCGTGATACGTGTAAAAAGCGCAATAAAAGCTATCAATCTATGCGGGGTATACAAATGTATAAACACATTATATGTTGTGTGTACACGGTGTATACTTAAAGTGTATCCATACATTAAATTCGCGTTTTATCGAAATCGCGTCGAGGCAAAAAAAAAACACACATACCTATATATCTGTATATGCGATTTAAATATTATAATATTATACTATATAGTATGGCTGGAGGAATAAACGTCGTGGACGGTGATATAATAAATACATTAAATCCAATACGTATATAGGTATCTTTATGTCAGAAGAGTAATAGTATAAGTAGACACATACCTATATATTATATCTGGCTATCTATACCTACGAAACATTACACGGGCGACTCTAAAAAACGACGACGTCTGCAACAGTATATAGTGAATAATGACATCACGTAGTACCCACTACCCAGTGAATGTTGTGTCCGCGCATAATAATTATACAAATAATATATTATATTAACGTATACAATTTTGATAATCTGAAGGATACGGTACGAAAGACAGACACCGGGGGCCTGTGGCACCAGATTTTCAGTCGAGTCGTTCGTATTAGTTTTTCATTTTCAATAATGTTAATATACATAGTACATATTATTATAATATAACAATTCAATTTCAATTGAATTAGATTGACAAAAACATATTTTTCATATCTTCAGCTAAAATTTAAAGGTATACTAACATTTGGTATACTAATCGTAAAATAAAAGGAGCGCTATATTGGTACACTGATACCAAAATTCAAATTTTTAGAGATGTTAGTGCTGTACATTTTTGCTTGTAAACGATTTACCTACATTTTTTTCTTTATTGGTAAATTATTTTTTAGCCAAAAAACTTTTGTATAGCCCATCTAATCAAATGCAATCAAAAACACGTACCCCGAATTGCAAAGAGATATTTTTTATCAACTGATAATAAATACAATAGTTATAACTTATTAGTTACTATACTGATCATATTTTATATTTTCTCGACACTGTAAATAAATACAAATGTTTTGACTTTTGAACATAAAAAAATAAAGTAAATACAGTGTTCATTTTGATAGTTCAATTTAAATTATTTATTCATTGTATTATGAATAGTTTAATATTCATAATATGTACTGATATAGAACAATAGATTCATTTTTAGTTCTTTATTGTTATTATTGAAAATAACCAAATTTTTCAAGAAGTATACAACAATAAATTGGTGGAAAGTGGGTGTCACTCTGCTGTACAGAAGGTTACAAGTGGTTCACTGTAATGGATGGTATTAAATTTGAATTCAATGATATAATATCATTGTATAAGAAAAACGATTCTGTGCGAAAACGGTCAGTCAACCTATAATATATTTCTAAGTAAGTTTGATGATATTAATGTGAATAAAGTAATTTATAAATTCATCTATTTACGAGGAACCTTGTTTTAAATTTTCAATTCTTAGCTATAAAAGTTGAACATTTCATAAATTTTTGACTACAAAATAATTTTTAAATTTTAAATTTGATAAATTTTTTCAAAATTTAAACTTTAAAATGCTTTTATAAAAAATTGTGCCTATGCATTTTTAGTATTTTTCAACTGCTTTTCAACCCTTACCCCCGTTCGGAACGCCCCTGGCCTTGTATTACATTTTCAAGCTTTTTTACCCAACAATTAAAGTTTTATTGACATTCATAGAAAAAAAGACTAGTAAAATTGGAAACTGAAAATGTCCGTAAATAGCTCAAAATAAGTCAAAATATTTGGAAAATGTTATGGTATTTAGAAAATGCTAATATAAACATTCAGTCAAAATTTCATGTACCTACGGTCATTTGTTTAAGAGTTGCACCAAAAATCAAAATGTATTTTCTCAAAAACCTATTTTGCGTGAAAATTCCCGTTTTTCCTTAATTTTTCTTTTGTTTTTCACGTCACTTTTGAAAACTACTGTGAAATTTTTGCTTTTGACCCCCCATAGTACCAACTAGATTCACTTTCCTATCAGAAAAGATACGGTTGAAGAAAATCCTAGCATTTTACCACTATTTTATTGGCAAATTTACCAATATATTTTCATGTAAATTCTCCAACTGTACAAATTTTGTTTTAGGCGTTGACTGGAAAAATAAATTTTGCGAATAACGAAATAGTAAATTAATTACACGGCACATACCTATAGGGCTATAGTTATCGTTATTATTAGAAGTGTGTAGCTGTATAATAGGTATTAGGTAGGTACCCACAAAACATTAGGCGGGTGACTCTAGAAAACGACGATATCTGCAACAGTAGTGACATCATGTAGTATATACCCAGTGAATGTTGTGTACGTACATAATAGTAATAATAATAATAGTATATTATGTATTATGCGTTTCCTATACAAGCTCACTGCAGGAGTATACCTACCTATATAACAATGTGACCTAGAAAGAGCAGATTTCGCACGTTCGTTCACGTCGCCGTCGCTACTTCCTATTATCCAAAACTCGCATAATATATCGAATGATGGGAAGGGGGGGGGAGGGGCAATCCTATTCATAATGGGAACTTGTACATAATACGATATTATATGGATAGGACTATACCACTACCTTAAATCACTGTCCACTGTTACTGGTATACAATAATGCTGTACTACTATACAGCCCACACTTTGAGCGGACGGGGTATACCTATATATAATACACTGCCGGAGAAAAAAAAAAATTGGCCATAATATAATGATTCGGCGACACATATATTGGGCGTAATACGGCCGTGTGGAATGAAGGAGAAAGTTGAACTCGACCTCGGACCGGTATGTTACTTAATCGTGGTGAAGTATTACGTACTGACGCATCAGTTATAGGTGGGTTTAGGTACTACAGGTACTCGAAACACGCGGCAGTGTATGTACACGACGCAGTCGCACCGCCGCAGTCCGTCCAACGATATATCGGACAATAATATTATTAGAACTTTTGAGAAAATTTATTCGCAACGGACGCGTTATGTAAAAAAAAAATCAAAATCAAATCACTTTTAAATATAGAAAACACGCTGACAAGGTCATTCGTAATCATTTCGACGTGCGTTTAATACCTTCAGTTTCGAGACGTTTACATTTTACAATAATATAGGAACCTACCACCCTAACGTAATATATAAATCATATTTTGCAATAACGGAATTACGATATTATAATAGTCAAGTTTTGGTGAAATGTAAAGAGAAAAAAATTAATTATAAATACCAGCAGTGTCAATTGAATATTGCATCAATTGCTTACAAATCACAGCTAATATAAAATATCACAATCATTCGTAATTAATAACACAGTTCGACTATACGCTCGTAGGGATTTTCTAGTGATTCTAAATATGATTTCAATGTGCTTATATACTTTAAAAGTGTAACAACTATAATATTGTAGACATTCAAACATTTTTTTTGTTTTAAATAAATATGTTTATTACAAAACCAAAATGGATCGAAAAGGTCACCGTGGAACCAATGCTGTTTTTGTATTTTGTAACATTGGCCATTTCAGCTTTGGTAAGTACCATTAACGTTTATAATATTATTTTGTAAGTATGAGGGCTTCCATTTGATACGAAAAAATTATTCATTTTAATGCTCTTATTGAGATTCAAACAACATTTGTGTTTATCATTATTTAGGGCACCGTGTTAGGTTTTCTTGATATTTCAATATTTTGAATTAAGTTATGAGTGTTTGAAAATTGTAAATTGTTTATAAGTTATAACAAAATTCTACTGCGCAATATGATGTAGGGCTACATGGACCACAGCCCACAGGGTGTAATATTAAGTTTCTACTCATTAGAAATAAAATTACCGATAAAATTAATAATATAATAATAATATTTAATTGGTATGTAATGACGTACCTATTGCTATTATGATATACCTATTATTTATGATAAAAATATATAATGGTTTTAATTATTTCGTTCTGTGTTATTTTTTGTTTAATGATATTCTATATATTTTGTTAACCATTATGTTTTGTTTTGTGGTATTTAAATATTTAATTTTTATCAGTCATTGTTTTATTTACGTTTAAAAATTGCAATCATTTTTTGTTCATGTTTAACGTTGTTATGACGTTTGCATGCCCCATTCATTGTATGCATTAACATTTTCATGATGATTTTTGTCTTCAAAAAAATGAAAATAATTGTTAGTACGTTTTTTATTATTTTGATATTTAACACACCGAAGATTGGGAATAGTCTTGGTTCATGAATCATGAACATTTTTAATTTTTGTCACGTGTATGATATTGCTTAGAGGTTTCACTGAAATTCCATTTTATTATCTTAGTCGGTTGTTATAAATTAACAGCCAGCCACTGAGAGATCAAAATGGTAATTAATTGTGTTCTAAGAATACGTGAACACTGAATACTTAACACTTGATAATTCAACGGTGCACAAAAACAGTGGCACAACTCAATAAAAGTATATTTTTTAGTACGACCGTTTAAAAGTTTCTTGGTCATGGTTTTAGATTTTTTAAATTTTCAAATTTATTTTTGAAATAATTAACATGATTGGTTACTCAAACAAATCGTCTGCTTAACATTTTAAAGTAAAAAGGAGTGCTTATGAATTGATAAATAGTAATTACTAAGTTTTAATAACCTAAGTATTTAAAAATATATTTTTTATTTAAAGTAGATTTTATTCTTTCAGTTATAATTTTATAATATATTAATACACGTTCTTGATGAAAATCGACTATAATTCCAGATTTGGGCAATGTAGTTAAATTGATTCGACTGCTGACCGCATTTTGGCGCGCGCACATTAATAAATACGGACACACGCTGGTGATATAATTATGTTATTATATATTACCGTCTTCTACCCGAAGTATAAAAATAGCATCCCTGCAGCATACTTATTCCGTCGTCAAGGTAAAATGAATAGTACACAAACTCGTATTATATTAAGTTTAAAGTAGAGTACCGGAGATCGTTCTGTTTTTTTTTCACGACGATTTTAATTTGAAAGAAAATTAAGTATAATATAAATAAACGCAAAAAAATCGATAAAAAAATATTTAAAATTCCCATGCACGCGACACATAATTTGATGGAGGGAAACGTTTTACTCGCGGACGCGGATAATAGGAAGGGTAGCTCGCTTTACTTGGTATTTATTTCTCCTTCTCGCTTGTTCAAACACAACTTCTATGAGGGTATTATTTATACAATATAAAAAAATACTCTGGAGCCGCGTAGGTCGCATAACAATATTTACGGTTCAGCGAGCCTGCTCTCGGTATAGGAACCCATCATAGGTATATAGGTAATCAAAAAATGATATTCGATCGTTAACCAAACAAAAACGGCGCCGTATGTTTTGAAGATTAACAAAACGCAATACGTCGGATATTGTATCGCTGCACCGTTCATAAACTGTTTTAAATCGCTCGTTTATGGTACTTACACTCGAAACGCGTTCGACCGATGGACGCCGCCTGCACCGACTGCTGGCTAATTCGCAGATCTCCTCCCCCGGCGCTCACGTGTGGCGTGCGGTGGAGAGGCGCTTAAGTCTCGACGGAGGTAGGTTTTTTTTTTTAGTTGCCCGCAGAATTTTTGAAATTGTTTTTGACGTAAACCACGCGTACGCAATTCAACTATTCGAACTCTCGTTATGGCTATATGGGCACTATATTGTTATTATTATAATATGGTACACACGCTACGCGCCACGCACGCCATACCGTCATCACCGCGGTGATGCAACCACCTGCGGCTTTGATTTTATCTCGAAAAACGGCAGTAATGGGCGAATTGCGTACCACAATAATAATTTCCCTCTACCTGTACAACTCTAAATCTAAAACATCGCAGCGTGACAACGAAATTGCACGGATATCTCGTATTAGGAGGACGATGCACCGGTATTATTGCGGTCGTCTCGGTATTTCCAGCACGCGGAACATAACAAATTATTTACGAAATTAGCAGTTCGCGTTTAGTTTCGGATGACTTTAAATATTAGGGTGAATGTTGATACATCATTAAATTATATTTATATTTTTTATTATTATAGGCATATAATATATTTTATGCCCATGTTTTGTCTCAGACATATTATATATTTTATATTATAGGTAGGTGTAAAAGTTTACGCCAGAGATGAAACATGTGTAGGTAGTG
Source organism: Sitobion miscanthi (assembly GCA_008086715.1). Classification (NCBI taxonomy): domain Eukaryota; kingdom Metazoa; phylum Arthropoda; class Insecta; order Hemiptera; family Aphididae; genus Sitobion; species Sitobion miscanthi. The sequence goes on along the minus strand of CM017798.1, from coordinate 22,845,230 downwards.
ACTTCAAAAACAAATTGGTTCCCGTTTTAATAACTATTCTATAATGATATAGATAACCACCTCCTACGGGGATATATTTGAAATTAACTATTGGAATTCGTCATTTTGATGAGAACTCAAAATACTAATGTTGTAAATCATACTTACCTAGATGGATTAGAAATATAGTTCAAGTGATAACATGCAGTATATATACCTACGTGGCATTAGTTCGCTACTATTTAAACTAACGGAACTTAACGCTAACTGCTAAACACAGACTATCGAATATTAATATATTATACGCACTAATTATTAGATGGAGAAAACAAATTTGGGTTAGGTTAATGATGACAATTCACTGTTTGTTTTCTTTCTCTCTGGCAACATAGACAAAACGAATTTACGCAGAATCATTTTTTTTATGTTTTTGAGTAATCTTAAGACGCGTCCAGACGGACTAGCTTTTGCCTCACGGCCATGCCAATGAATATGACGTCACAAACACATTTCCGGTAAAATTTCCGATCATCCTAATAAGCGGTCCACATCAAAGAAAATCCACGTGGTTTGAGCCACATGTGCAAGGCCACACGGCAACAGTACTTATTTTTATAAATTTTTTAACATTTAAATTATTTTTTAAATCATTATAATCGAAAAACAAATGCCGCATCGTCTGGACACGTATTTGCTGCGCGGCATCACCCTATAGAATAACGATTGAGAATAATTTTTTTGAGGGTATGACATTTATCGATTTGCCTAAATATTGTCTCAAAAACAATTTAAAGAACATTTGAAGTACACATTTTTTATTTTAATACAAATTCAAATACTTAATAATAAAATATCTTTTCTCCGAAAGAGAAAACAAATATTGCACTGACATCCTCCTAATATTCTAATGTGATACTTCCGAATTATAACATAAACAGTTTATTCTATAACCTAGGCTCGTAGGTTCATGAATTTTCATATAAATTCTGCCAAGTAATATTACTACTATAACTAGACATTTTATTTAAGGTCACAGGATTCATATATAATTTATATATATTATGTTCTTTTTTTTATTGGATTAAGACTTCGACGATTGAGATCATTACCCTTAAAGGTTGGTAGAGTTGGTATGGTAAGGTTGGAATGGTTGAAAACACGTGTATGTGTGGCAAGGATTTTGCAAACTATGAATCCGGGTGGTCACCCATCTGGGAACTAATGGCATCGGCCGTTTCTTACTCTCAGTTAAGTTGCGTGACTGATTGCAGCGAACGCCAAGCTACTCAATATATATTATGACATTTAATTTTTCATAAAATTACATATTTTGAGGTTTTCTGTATACTTGTAATATTTAATTATTTAATAACGCATTTTTTTTTTTATTTAAAGAGCATTTAATATTTAACAATTTTTTTGAAGTTTAATATAGGCACAATTTCTTTAATGTTCATTAAAAACAAAATTTATTTGAAAACATTAACACGCGCATGAATAAAAAATATATTTATTCGTTCTGTAAGATTAAAACAAAGTATCAAACGTATTGTTTTTGTTCATAGCTAGATAAGACTGTAAGTTTTGTTAATACATTTGAAAATAAAATCGAATTTTTGTCACGCCTGCCCTGAAAGTTTAGTTTTCGATAACAGTTGAAGCGTTGGAAAGCGACTTTTTTTCCGTCCAGCGGGCGTTTAAAGGGGAACCCACATAGTGCCGCGTGTGGTAAAATGGAAATCCCCAAAAGTGCTTGGCGTATTCCCAGCACAACCAGACACTGATCGATAATCGCAAAGGCGTGGAAAAAAATAGTACATGGGAAGACGATTTCTGTCATGGGCGAAATGCGGACCTCGCTTGCAGTTCGTGCACCACACGTCGTCAGCGACCGAAATAGCTCACTTCCCTTGCCACACAATATCATACTTTTTCATATCTAAGAAATATTTTCATTGTATAATATTATATTACTTAGGTACTAAAAGTTTTTCTCTGCATATTGGAGTATATAATATAGTTGCATACTTATTTAATCGTTTTCATAGTGCACGAACCTAAACCTCAGGCCTAACCTTAAGACCTAGTTAAAACTTACAACTAACGGATAAGCGTGGTTTCAGGTGGGCACGAACTTGATACTGCGAAAGGGATGCGACATGACCGCCACCGAGCAGCCGGCTGACCTGAGGGACAAGTGCCTGAACGAGAGCTACGCACAGGAGTTGGTGGCCAGGATACAGACATGGAAGCTGACCATCCAGTACTCGGTGCCGCTGTTGTTCATACTGTTCGCGGGCTCGTGGAGCGACACGCACGGCCGCCGGCGCCGGCCACTCATGTTCATACCGATCGCTGGCCAGCTGCTGACGGACGCGTTCAACGTGCTCAACGTGTACAACTGGCACTGGTCGCCCGCCGTGGCCGCCGTGTCCGAGTGCCTGGTGCCCGCGCTCACCGGATCGCGGATATGCTGCGTGGTCGGCGTCGCGTCCTACGTGGCCGACATCACGCGCGTCCAGGACCGGACCAAGCGCATCGGCATGCTCATGTCGCTGTACTTCATCGCTACGCCGGTGGGCGCGTGCACGGCCGGCTTCCTCAACGTCAACATCGGCTTCTACGGCACGTTCGGCGTGTGTATAGCGATGAACGTGGCAGCACTCGTGCTGGGCGCGGCCCTGGTCAAGGACACGTCCGTGCCGTACGACAAGGGCGCGTCCATATGGCAGACGGTCAACCCGAAGGTGATCGCCGACTCGGTGCGCGTACTGGTCAAGAAACGGCCCAGTCGGTCGCTGCTCATTTACATGACCATCGTGTCTCCGCTCACCATCGGACCCATGCAAGGTGCGTCGAAACGAACATAATAATATAAAAATAACAATATCGGTATCTATAGGTACTCGGGGGAGCTAAGGTTTTATGATAAACACTTAAGGGGCGGGGACGAGTAGACGTGCTAGAACTGCTAAGAGTGGTTGCTCGACCTACATTAGCTGTATGCCAATTGAATAAAACTTTTGTTAAAATCTAAAAAGGAAAACAATAATATACGTTTTGTAAGAATCATTCAGATATTACGAATTCAGGATATCAGATTTAAGTTTAAGGTTTATTGACAGTTATACATGTTAAAATTGGCTGTTTCGTTTTGATATTATTTTAATTTTAAACTTATTTTATTTCAAGGCATTTAGACATGCACTAAACAAAAAATATATGAATATTATAGTAATATTAAATTACCTATGTCAATATTTACTATTTACAATTATAGTACACATTCGATAAAAAAAAAAGTTATAATCGCAGACCATTCTTATAATATGAACTTGAATATATTATTATAAAACAAAATATAAATTTCGTAGTTTAAGATGATTTAGTAGGTAGGTAATAAAGGGTAGGGCTGGTTGGGGTGAAATAATGTCTTTATTAGAAACTTTTTTTTATGATCTATCAAATAATAATTTCTCAATAAGATCCCCGTACATATAATTATAGTGTGACTGTGCGAAAGAACTATTCTATAATTGGAGAAGTAAGGACGCTAGATGATAATAGTTACTAATCATCGTTTTATTTATATTACGATCATAAGCCAACATAAAAGTCTTGTTTATACATCCAATTCATTGGTTGGTATACATAATAATAATATTATAAACCTACTTATATGCATGAAAATAGCCATAGGTTCTTATGATTTATATATTGTACAATTCATACCGAATAAATTTAAGTTTATTTTTCCAACTAATTTTTAAGTTTATTCGTGGGTTTTACTATGTCCATTAGGTCTGATATATTATTTTACACTAACATACAATAGTTAAATCAATTCTTTAAATTGTATTTAAATTTCTATGTGGAATTGTATTGAGAAGATTCATTTTGAGCCCAGCGAGATAATTTTTTTTCAGTTTTAATTTCCCTAAACTTATGTCATATCACTATATTATGATATGTACTATTATATAGATACAAATTTCATACAAATATGTATTTATTTATGACGTACCTATGTTTATTGTATAAAGGTGAATAAATATATGAATTTGAAACTCTTTTTGTGTTTAGGGATGCGGCCTGTGAGGCTCTTGAAATAGCTCGCATTTTCAACGAAACTCAAAATGATTGTTGAAAAATTCTGAGAAAATTTTTTCCCCTGAAAATATAAGCTTGCTCTTTCATTTCAAATATTCTACTTTAAAATATTTTGAATAAAAAAAAAACTGAAATTCCGATGATTTCACGAATAATATTGCCGCGATTGTATTTGAAAAATGTACGTTTTCTTATACTGCATAAAACAAAGATATGCATTTCTACAACTCCACGTCTTCACAAATATCTGAACTCTAATTATATATACGGTATAAACGTTTTTCGATAATTTTATTAATTTATTCATCCAGTATTTATAGTTATTTTAATATTATTATTCCAAGAGGTAACTCAAGACGTGCTCACATATAATATTGTGATCACTATTTTAGTAAGTATTCCACGCGGGAGTGCCCGATGTCTATAAAACAATCGCTGGTATATAATATACCAGTGATTTTCAAACTGGGTGCCGCGGCACACTGGTGTGTCGCGAGCATTCACTGAGTGTGCCGCGGTCTTTCGGAAAGTTCAACAATTCGTACAAAAACAAAATTATAAAAATATAATTAATAAAAATTTGTTAGCCCGTCAACCCTTACATTTCTAATTATTCAATGTAATTTTGATCATCTAATTATTCAGTGCAAAAAAAAAGGTCAGTGTGCCGTGAAAATTTTTTGAGGGGCACGGTGTGCCGCGTTCAATAAAAGTTTGAAAACCACTGTAATATACCAAAGAACTATACATTAGAAGTATACGAAAATAATATCAAACTTTATTATTATTATATGCGTAGGAGGAACAAATTTTTACTTTTTGACTGCGAACACGTTATAACATAAACCACGCAATGGTAGCTCCAGCAGCAGTGTCGTATAAAATCTTAACGTCGTCGTTATTAATAACTATTATTGTTTGTATAGGTACCTAACATAATAATATATTTTGTAGACGGTGACACATTTAGTTTATTGGTTAGGTATTACCACCTACCTACTGTCTCGCCGCTCACGATTAACCCGCAAAAATAAAATAATGATAATAATTTTATTGCTCTCGTTTCGGTTAGCATTGTATTAATTGTGCAATCTGTAGGCAAAATTAAACTGTCATTCCCCGCACACTTCGCGACACGTGATTCGCACTTATCAAATATTTCAAACCGTATTAACATTATATTTTTTTAAGAGCAAATCCTGCCCGCTGAAGTTGTAGTATGTAGAGTACTGTTCATATAATACGAACGTTTAATTGGGTGTACCTACGCCCTACAATCGACGGACCATGTACCGATACCGTGCGGGATATCATCCTACACATAATCGGCACGCGGAAACAACAAAAACAATTATCGAGTATCATTTTTTTTTTTTTTACGACAGGTATTATGTGTTTGTAAAATTGTATCTGAACATAAAACACAAGCATGTACTTAATGGAAAACGCTGCAGGCTACCTGTTCACGGGTCAGTTAAAAATTCTACAAAATAATATATAATAATAATAATTAATAAAGCGCATACCTACCACGTATTTTTAGCGTATTGAACTCTATAATAGTCGACCATATTACAAAGCACGCATTTAATCGAGCATTTAAACAAATGTCGATCGATCGGACAACTGGACTACTGCGTATAGCGTTGTATTAGTGTAGTGTTATACTATACTAATAATAGGCGTTCGTCGGTGAAATGTTTAGGGATGGGGTAGAGAACAAAGTAAAAAATTCTCAAACCCAAATAAAATATATTTATTGTTATTTCAACGTAGAAGTTTATTATACGCTTATTATGTTGAGTAATAATAATTAATGTTTGTATTGTTTTATCCTATATAAAATAGAATTGCATTTCAATAAGTACAAAAATAAAATATAGATAGTCAAATGTATTATTAGGTATCGGTAAATTAGAACTGCACTTGATATATTTGTTTAATTCTGAACATAACACCTAATATATTGGATATCAATAATATAGATATCCCGAATAAAATAATATCCAAGTTCACTTTTTTCATGACGATCATTCATTAAATTATATGCTCATAATATCTTTTCCAGGGAGAGGGATAGAAACACCTTGATAGTTTACGTCTCCAATTAGTGTATCATATGATAAAAATAAATCAGAGGATGAGTATGACATCCCGTGAGCAATCTCTTGAGAACAAATTAATAAACATTTAGGAGATATTCATACCTTAACCTAGATAGCAAACGTATAGTTTGGAAATTAGGATATTAATAAAGTTTAACAACGGTAACAAATAATAAATTCTTCAATATTATGTTTATATGTGAAGTACTTTTTTAACTGATTGTCAGTTAGCTATTACTCTATGCGCTATTATAGCAGTCGTGTAATTTGATACACATACAATATATTACTGTTTATTATGATATTATGCTCCTAATTATTTTGACAGTATGTAGTGATATAATATATTAATATTATATATTATAACTGTAGAATGTAGAGCTATGGTGCGGTTTAAATTTGTATTGAAGGAATTATACGTCTGTAACGAAATTAATTAACATTTTCCTTGAACGAAACATCAAAGTGATATTCATGATTCTTAATTAACACGAGACGTTGTTTCGCAAAATAGTATTAATAAATATTATTATTATTCATTTGTAATTTTTAAATTGATTATTTGAGATATAAATAATATTTTAATAAGAAATCAAATTATTAGATTGACAATATTATTGCCTGTTTTACAATTCGATTTTCTTATACTTGAATTTGGTACTAATAATAATACAACAATTCTACTGTCCTACTCATTTATTGTCAATTGTCAGTGTCACACATACTCTTATAACTTTTATAACTCTATACGTATGAGTACCTACCTAAGCGACGCGATATGATAAGTGTTAGACACAGATGAGTATTAAAATATAATTTTATTTACATTTGTAACTTACAGTAATACAGTAATAATTTTACTTAAGAATCGTAATTGTCGTTTTTTTAAAACTTATCTTTATTGTATCAATTTTACGACTTAGCTCTAATCAGTACATAAATTTACATTATTGTAATTACTTACATAATATTTTATGTAAATTGTTTCTAGTTTATCATCATCTATAATTGTATTCAAATTCTCTATACAAAATTGTAATAAAATTATATTCTGCTTCTGTAAAATATACTAAACCGACATGAAACCGACAGGCAGCAATTTAAATCGCTATCACACGGGTAATTAAAATAGATGAATTGTACAGTATATTATAGTTTATCTGCATTTCATTGTAATACGCAATAGGTACATGAAACCTAACTTACGCCAAATTAAAAGGTGCTTAGTTAGTGATACAAATATATAATATCATATAACATGATATTATAGTACTTATATCGTCTACTTCTGCATTTCGTAAGGGTAGTATAGAAATGCTTAATATGGAATTAAAATGTTGCTATAGTTTGGTAATAATAATACTTGTAATTTACCAATTACTAAAATGGATAATGTGACAGGTAAAGCCTTTGGCATACGGTTATGACAAACAGATATAATATATTATGTACCTATTCAAATTATATAACGCCACATAAATCGTACTTCGCGTGACACCACTGTGCAGTCACAATAGAAAAGTTATTGCTGGCCTAGGTTTTAACAATTGCTCTAAAGTACCTATAATATATATATATTATATAATATGAACCTATGTATGAAGATTAGTAGATTGTAGGACAAAGAATATTGAATGGTACCCATTCGGCAAACTCTCGTCCTTCCGCCAACCAATTAACTGGTACTCATATTTTGCTGAAAACCCCATATTATATATCATATACCCCGTCTGTTTTCACATAATTTATTCTTCTTGAGAACTCAATCACGTGTTTTTAATATTTACCTATATTATGGATATATTGCAAGTATTTAGCGTGTTCAGGAAATTGTCTTCTCCGAAAATATGTCCCAACTTAATCTGTACCTAGGTATACCTCAACGTAAAATACAAATATTATATGGTATATACATACACGCCGAAACGAATTCGAAACATCAAAAGTATTAGAAAATTAGCTAGGAATAAGTTATAACTCAATTCATCCCCTTAAATCCCTTTTAATTAAATTTATTACTTAGTTAATTTAACTAGTATAATATTACGATACATCGCTGTGAATGCGCAAAATAATTGTTTACCTACCTAATCTAAAATCACTCGTCTAGTCATTACTGTATTTCGAACGTGTATTTAGGGTTAGATATTTACTTATAGTGCCTGAAACTCACGAACAGATAATTAAGTTCAATACATTTTCTTATTGAGATACAACATAATATTATAATTTATAATATATGCCCTTGAAAGTGATAATATATTTTTTTTAAATATGACTATGGGATGATTTTCTATATGGAAATAATAGTAATTGGCGATCATAATATTAACAAATATACACAAAAATTCTGTTTACGAGAAAATATCGTAACGGTAATTCAATAATTTTTTGACTACAAAACAACAATTACTACAGTATACTTAATTCGCATAATCGTATCTATAATAATATATGTCTGCAATGTACATCATATCTATCACCTAACCTAACCATATCTATCACTCTACATAGCGATCTATTGGAAATGGTAATTTTATTCAGACATCTATGCATTTAATTCTTGCCATTTATTAATTAATTCTATGGTTGTTAGTTTTTTAATGTTAATTTACTGTATAACTAATAGTATAATTATTAAATATTCTTATTTACATAATATGTGTAGAGTCATTCAACTTTTTTAATTTTAAATTCTGATAAGTAAAAACTTACCTACCTAATCTAGAACATATTATACTACCTAGCCATTAAGTTAATAAACAGGATGTGTAAAATAAATAACTGTCAATGGGCTGTTAACAAACTATGTTCGTAAATAACAGAATTTGTTCTTGTATAAAAAAAATTACATTTTTAAAATGTATATAATCATTTTTATTTAAAAAAAAAAAAAAAAATATTTGAATAAAATGTATTATAAAGGTAGTTAGTTAATTACACCGGTCACTTATTAATATTACACTTAATATATATCAACCAAACAATTGTCATTTTCTTGTACCATATCACTATATCGATTCTGAGATAGGTACCTACATAAAAAAAAAGAATAAAAAAGAACCTAAAAGTTATAGATTCAACGTTTAGATATTAGTTAATATTATTGTTCTATACCTACTTTTTTTTGCATTTAATCAAATATATTACCTAGGTTTAAAAATATTTTATTAATTTTGATATATTCCTTTCTACGATACACCATTATATCTATAACATAAGATATTTACTGTAAAATGTATTCCATTTAAATATTGAACTCAATTATAATAGTTTAAATATTTTTTCAAAAATAATGACAAGACAATTTCAGAAAAGTAGAATTTTTAAAATGAAAGTTCAAGTTTAAATAAAATATTTAGTAGGCATATGTATTCAATATTTTAGTTTGACAGTATAGGTGAACGTTAAATTAAAGTAAATGTGAGATTCGAATATGAAATGGTCTTAATGTAAAATACATTTATCAAAAACTTTTAAAAGTTTGTAATCTTTTACATATAATTTGTTAGCTAAATATTGAAAATATGTAGTTCGTCTACAATCAATAATGTGAAAAATAAGGGTAGGTAGTTCCATTAGTTTGATTTGCATATATTTACAAAACTTTGTTGGTATATTATTTATTATATAGTATATAAAAGAACTTTTCCTAATTCATCATCGCCTAGCCAAAACTGCTGAAGCAATGAATATAAATTTTGATCAGTAGTTTCGTTTTATAATGTAAAGTTCCATTAAGAAAGGGTTTTCCAAAATTCTCATTTTAAAAAGAAACAAGGATTTTGAGATTCACAGTGGATATTTAAATTTTTTTGAAGATTATAACAGTTCCTACCTAAAAGTAAAAATTAGTATACATATATTTTTGTTGTGTATTAATGGTTGACATTGGTTACTTGGGCAGATGAGGTAAAATCTGACATCTTATATTATACTATTTAGAATTGTGTCAGAAAAATATATTTTTAATAAATCAAAATTAACTAATTATAATATTAATAATAGTAATGATCTAAAGGCAATTAATGCAAGTAATATAAAAACTGATTAAAAAAAAGTTATAACACGAAAAAAAAAACGGCAAACGGGCGATTAGCTGAGTTATTTAGCTAGTAAGATATATAATTAATATACGTACCATACATTTACACCCAATACCTATACGTTTAATATATGTAGTATATTGACTATTCGGCTATTGTATATAGCCTATTGCGGGTAAACGTTTTTTTGTTTTTCTTATATTTTAATGAACCAACTATCAAAAAAAAAAAACCGGGTAAGTGGGTAACACTGCTGTACATTAGGTATCTAGAGCGTCTTTGTAATGGATAAGTTAAATTTGAATTTAATACAATTATTGTATCTTATACGAAAAATGATCTTTTTGAAAACTGGTTTTGCGTAAAATCTTAGTTTTTCCTTAAACTATTGTTTGTTTTTCCTGACTCTCCAAAGTAGTAAGTACCAACTAAATTCTCTTTCTTGACAGAAAAGATGCTGTTGAAAAAAATCAAAGCATTTTTATCGTCTCAAAAGTTAATGACATACACACACAAAAAAACATCATTGTAAAATCAATACATTCATCGCTTCGCTCAGAATCAAAAATATTTTATACTAGTTCCGCGTATTACTATTCAAAGCTAAGATACGTATTACCATTGATTATAAATACTAGTATTTATAAGCAATGGTATTACGTATACATCAAGCATTTTTATACGCATATTATAACATATATATTGTTTTTATTATTCTTAGAAAAATTTACAATTTATGTAACATAATAATATTTTCGAGCTAATAACCTAGTAAATGACGCTGTAACACGAATAAAAAAAAATTGTAAATAAAACTGAAAAAAAAATTTGATGAAAGTATAGAAATTAAAATAACGAGAATTGAAAAAAATATTAAACCATTTGAAATATGTAGGTAAATTAAAATATATTTTTTTAAATTTAAATTTCAAGCGTGACGTGATAAAATATTTTATGCAGAGAAAAAGATTTTTTCAATCAAGTTCATACCGGGAATTTAATTTGAAATTCATTGATACTTTGTAAATATTGATTATATTATAATAAGTATTAACTGGTTTTTTAAATTAATTAATATACCTACTTATTTTATATATTTATTTTGTAATTACTTATTTCCTTTTTTTTTTACCTAATTTGTCCCTATTTTTAAACTACGTCATTGTTATTTACAAATATATAATGTGTAACTCACACAAAATAATATTTATACTACCCATAAACCTTATTTAATAATATATAAAATAATTTATCTATAGAACTTTCCAAAATGTTTGGCTTCAAATTATATGTATATAATACATTTATTTGTTATTTTTTTTTTTCATTGAATTTAAGCACGGCAACTATGGCCATTAGCTGTTTTGTTATTTTGTTGTGTGATGGCCGGGGGGGGGGGGGGGGGTTGGAACTGTTGGTTGAAACACGTTTTTAGGTTTGGCAGAGTTTCAAGTTGGGCACCCGTAGGTTTCTGCCATGCCCGGTCGGGGGATGGTGGCATCTCTCTCCAGACACTGTGACTTGCCCTAAGAAAAATGCGACCCGCGGCCGGGATTGAACCGACATCGGTGTGCGTTGCATCTGATGCCTTAGTCCGCTCGACCACTCCGTCCCACCTATACATTTATACATTGTATGATGCATAACATTTTTTATTTTATCTGAATCCCTTAAAATTCTTAAAACAAAAATAAATGTAATGTGAAATCTTGATTTTATTACTTGACAACCTACAGTACCGGTGTGAATACACTTTGTGACTTTGTGTTATGTATATTTTGATACTTAGCAGATTTCTATTATGTTGATAAATATTGTTAAACTGATATCCAATAGAAAAGTAAGCTTTAGAGTTTAATTTCAATTAATAAATTAAATACATAACTAATATGAATAAATGAACTACTAATATGTTAAACTTTAACTACATTTTTTTTTCAGGTGAATACTCCATTCTTTATCTTTTTGTCAGATATAAATTTGGATGGAACGAAATCGATTACAGCCTCTACGCTGCATACAAAATGACTGGGATACTTATAGGTAATATTACTAATATTATTCAGACAAAATAACATAAGTTTGACTTAAGCCATCACACGGTTGTGTTGGCGTATATGCGCTATCGGGGAAAAATCTCTTGGAATAATTTTTTGTTCTTACAAGTTCAATCGCAATTAATTTCTGTATTAATGAAATTCGAAAGTTATTAGAACCTAACGCAAACAGTCGAAATTCGAAATACCCACGTTGAATTGTACATTATTGTATATAAACCGTTTTCGTCATTAATATCGTTTTGGGTTTAAAAACAATATTTGTTCATGTGGAAATGCATTGGCGTATTTAATAGCGTATAAATACGATATTTTCGATTTTTCACGGTATCTATAATACACGTACCTATAACCCACCCACCTAACTAAATAAATCAATTCGTAAAATGTATTTCCGGCTAAAACATAGGTAACTGAAAACTATTATTGACATGTTTATTATTTGAGCGTGTGTAAATATCCTGTTAAATGACATAATAATGTAGATATTATGTTTATTTTAATTTAACAACTATCACTATAATATTAAACATTTTTTATGCTGAATTTTGACCAAAATAGTGTAGTAGTTTGGCATCTATATTGTCTAAGAATCATGGGTTCTATTTAATGTAATTTTTTCACCCACATTATATGCTGGGTTTTTCTAAGAAATTAAATCATTTTGATGTTTGTAAAAATAAAAACAAATTGAGAAGTATAATATTTTTATGGGCCATTTTGGTGGGTGTTGAAAAGTGAAAGCAACTATAAATCAATGAATTTACTAAAAACTTTGAGGAGAATATAAAACTGGCTATAATAATAATATAGGTTTACGTCACAACAGTTGCATAGTTATATTTCTTAAATTAGTCAAAAATAATTAGGAAATTCATAAAAAAAAAAATATTTAAAAATAATAATCTGTGTTTAATTTCCAATCTAAGAAGGCAAGTCAATGTAACATAGGAAACTTTTGAACTTTTAGTAGATAAAAAAGTCTATATCAATATCATCATTATTTTGTGACAGATTATTATTTTTAAATGTTGTATAGGTATAATATTATAATATTTAATTATAATTTAAAGTGTTAAACCATTATTTCATTAAAGGTAGGTACATCGTACATATCAGAGATTCTACATATTATAATTGTATAATTACCTCTACCTATATGAATAATGAATTAACTATTTTTTGTATTACAAATTACAACTTTGTATCGTCATAACAATCATAAATCATTATAATTGTGAGATACCGCGAGGTCGAGCTCATTGCAAATATATAAGTATAGTCGTCCGTTTCAGATTTAGAGCGTGAAGACAATCTCATACCAGCTACATAATTTACACAATCGGTATATTATGTTTAAAAAATTGGGTTACTTATAATGTGTATATACTACTCTTCCTTTTCCCTCAACCTTTCCTTTTCAAAGCATTCTAGAAAGTGATATAGTGACACGAAGGTTAATACTTAAAAGACGAAAATTATTATAGATCAACACAGTTTTATATAGATATCAATAGGTAGTGGTTATATATTTTTCAACTAATAATTCCAAACGTATCTTATAAACAGATGAACGTTAACCTACAAACCGTAAAAAGTAAGACGAATGCACACGCATGTTATATGATATTTATATTATATATGTTATAGGTACTAGACATTTTGTCTTGAACTAAAACATCATCTCGAAAGTCGAAACAGTAACAAATGGCATAATATCAATTATAAAATATAAATATAAAATTCAAATGAAAATTTAATACATCGTTTGAAATAGTTAACAGTAAATATTTATTATGTGTATTATTTTATTTACAGGGACTATCTTAGCTATATGGTTAATGAGTGTAAAACTGAAAATGCACGACGCAGCAATAGGATTTATCGGCAGCAGTTTCGACTTAATCGCTGCCGTGTGCTATAGTTTTGTCACCCAACCTTGGCAGCTGTATGCAGGTTGGTCATTCACCAAACTCGTTAATTTTCTAATGATAAATCGAAAATCACGATTTATAAATACGATTTAACGTGTGATTTAAAATTGCAGTGCCAGTGATAGACATTTTCCATGGTGCGGCGTTTACAGTCAGCACTTCGATGGCGTCAAAACTCGTCGATAATAGTGAACTAGGTAAATGCTTTTATTATAATAAGACGTGTAAACAATAAACTTCTCGAATTTATAATTATTTTTTTTTAAGACAATTTTATATACGCTAACCGTTCTATCAAATATAATTTAGAATGTCAAACATTGTGGGACAACGGCAAACTATGTCAATGATAATATTACATTAAATTATGATTCAAAATTATAACAGTATTATTATAACATAAACACTTATAAGGCGTACCTACGTAATTCTTATACTTTTTTTTTTAGCGCAACTCAATTCTGTTCGTGGTATGCTGGAAACGCTCGCTCCAATTATTATTTATCCGTTATATAATCAATTATATAAGCTCACATTTGAAACACTACCGGGAGCTTTTTTCCTGTTGACTGCGGTTATTACTGTTCCAGTTGTCATACTATTCGGGTAAATACAATGCAATGATATTCCACGCAACTTTACAATATTATGCTCTATATATTATATTATAAGGTATACTATATAGAATCGTATTTTTCAAATTGTAAATGCTATAGTATGTACTTTTTCGTTTACAATGTGTACAGTGTATGCATTATTAAATCCATAGAGCTGTTCATAACATTCATTGTAATAAATGTTGATGTACCTTACAGCTATTATACAAAAAAAAAAAATAGACCGAGTAGTGAGTATATGCAGGGTATTTAACCCTTATCAATGCTTAAATGAATAGAAAAATCCTAAAACATTTAATTGTAATTAAATAATGTATAATCAAGAATAGGTATAGTACGTGCTATAGAAATAATTGCAGTTATTTCTCGTCAAATTATATATAAATGGCTAAAAATACCCGTTCATATTTTTCAAAAATATTTGAATTGCTTTTTTTATTGGAACTGGAACATTTAATTATAATTTAAATGAACATGCATTTTTTTTTTTTTTGAACTATTTAACAGTTTGTATAGTGATAACATTTTATCATAGAGAGTAGAAACTATAAATTATAAATTTGGAATTTGGTGGGAGGATAATATATTGTAATAAAATTGTTTACATTTTCTCAAAGTCTGTGCAACGATAATAATAATATATAAACGGTAGTGAGAATTCGTTCGACGAAATTAAGTGGTTTCGGTGCCAAAGTATAGGTATAGGTACTGCAGGGCCGTCTGACTTTTAATTTGATTTTGATTGTTATTATGGTTGGCTGTTGGTCAATATTGACTTTATCTGGACGTGTGAGCTTATAAGGCTATAAAATATAAACAAAACGTTTGGTATTTTCTATGGCTTCTAATTTGATTTTATAAGAACAGTTTACTACTTATGCTGATATTGTATTATTTTTAATATGCGTTTCAGTCAGTATAACTGCACAAAATTATTTTTTTCGAGATTCCACACACACACGATAATTGATTTAAAATGTTTTCTTACTGTGTAGTCACTAGTCCCCAATTTTAGTAACCTTTTAATAAAGATTGAACAAACATTTTATTTTAAAGAGGTCATGTTTATATTTTGTATTATAATTTGTAGGTAACTAGGTAAGTATATAAATAATAAACAAATCAATAACCACAGTAAATTTTAAAAAAAAATTGTGAAAAACGAAAAAAACGGTTATAAATCTATCATGAAAATTTTCCAAATACAAGTACTTCATTAATTAATAATAATTCAATATTATATAACTGTTTCACAATACGTCATATTTACTACAATAATTATATTGTATTAATAGCATTACAATAATTGAATAATAAAATGCCCAACCAACCACAATTTCTATAATATAGGTACCTACCAAGGTAATTAAAATTATAAGATTGTTATGTAAATATATAATAATAAATAACAAAAAAATTAAAACCTATCTATTGAAAATTCAAATGTATAAAATATAACTGTGATATGAGGTTCTGTATTAATTATTTAGTATTGTTTAGCACAGGTAGTTTATTTATACCTGATAAATAAATTGTAAATGTAAAGATTATTTTTTTATGGTCTTTGTTTATACAAACATACGATGCGTATGTGTTTGTATTTTAAAATTGATTAAATGAGCTATACGAATGGCCACGGGGCCACAACCCTCCATAATTATAAGTATTATTATACAGTAAACATACGAAATGTTATATACTAATATTAGACTTTACCACCTAAGACTACTATTATTATTGTGTTTCATGTTTTTACTGCTTATTAGTTATTTATCGTTGAATGTTACCAACTAAGACGGTATTATTCAGGGTGTAACAATATGACTTTGCATTATTTTCAGGTTGACATACAAAGCCGATCAAAAAGACAACATATTTAAAAATAATGAAGATGATGGTGTAGCACAAAAAACTAAAGACGAATGTAATAATACTGTCAAAGGAGAATCGATTAAAACTATAGATTCTGTTTGACATCACCCATGTGTAAACTAATATGATGTAATATGGTGAATATTATTGACACTTCGCAGCATATTTATTTGTTATTATATTATAAACCTACCTACCTACCTATGATATAGATGTTATACAATATACATACCTTTACTGGCATTACCTTTATTGTACAACCAAAATTGTATTTATGTAAAATAACCTCTGTAATAAATTGTATCATATTTTATACCATATTTTCTTATATTATAATGTAAAATACTAAAATGTAATGCAAATTAATACAAAATCGTAAATCCTCATAAGTTTAGTGTAAAATGTAAATAGTATAAGATGTATGTGTAGATACAGCATTTTATAATGTATTAATGATATCTAAGTTTTGATTGTTCTAATTCGATCTATCTAATAGAGATTTTAATTTTTGTTTTGTATACATGTTTTTATATGAATAAGTTTTTAAGTCCAATGTACCTATACATATAATAATAGGAAACGTTTTATAGATCCTCAACTAGTATTAAGTATATTGAATAAATGTATAGAATAATAATTATATAACAATTTGATAATTTGATATTATGGTAAGCTATGTAATTACCTATGCAGACATGCTAATACAAGTTATTCAAAACGTTTTTTCAACCTTAGAATCTTTCGATTCATCATGATATAATTTATGTTAAATTAAACTACTGTTTTGTTTATGACCTACTGTTCTTATAAAATTAAACTGAACTTTTAAAAGAATATTTTTTCTTGTTCTTTTGAAAGTGAAGTAAATATTACAATATACCTTCACTTCATTAGTCTAGACTCTAGAAGACTGTTGATATAATTTTGCCAACATTTTTATAGTATTATAGTTTTTACATAATGAGCAACTCGTTGTTAAAAATTTAAATATTTGAAACACATTTATGGAATAAATTATAAAATTATAAATTAAAGAATAATATTATATTTATATATATATATATCACTTTTATTTTAAATAAAATCATAAATAATTTTTAATAAACAAAAAACTTAAAATAATTTTTTTTTAAATATTTAGGTACTGAATAAGATTATAATTTAATATAAGAACATATTATATCATAAGAACAAAATTGTTAATGTAATAAACATGAAGTAAATACACAATATTAATTATTATATACCTTCATGCGATTCACAAAGCATGTTCGCCTACATTAATTTTCTTTGATAACGAATTAATTGAAATTTCGATTTTTAGTATTTTAAGTATACTTAATTAAGAATCATATTTTTAAATACTTAGATTTTATATACTTCTTATAGAAGTATTCCGTATTCCTGAGGTGGTACCAACTTCTTTTTTCATTTGATAATTACTCTATTTTTCTGTAAACTGTAAACAGATAAGTTTTTGAAAATTAAAGAATCTAAATCATAATACAAACAAGCCGTTCTTATTTAGGAGGGAGGCTATGTGTGATTTTTGAGGGGGAATAAGCCCACTACTCCAGCCTTCTTAAAGTTGAGCTCATGTCCATAATCTATATCCATTTTCATTAATATATTAACTATCTGCACATTTTAGTTAAAACTTATAAGGTATTATAGGTATAACATGAATATGGTAGAAAATATAAATACACAGTTATTTTCATCTTATTTCATTTTGATAAACTAATTCATAATAAGCTGTATAGACATCTGGCTATAATTTAATTAATACATTTTCATTTTAATTACTAAAAATGAAATAATATGTTAAATCATGTCATAATATATTATTATAAATAATATCTTAGACTATAATATCGAGATTTATTTATTTTAATCAAAGTTTTTAATATCTATTATTTACACTAACTAGGCGCCCGATGAAAGGTTAACCGAACAAACTTAAGGAGACATACTGTACCGAGGGCAGCTACAGGTGGGTTGTCGGCCTGGGATGTCATGCGGCTGATTCCGTGGAACGTGGGCCTTTGCGTTGACCGGGCCACGTTCTTGTTGGGCCGCGACGACGACTTAGCACGGTGTATACTACAACACACGGCCGAATGCGAAACATACGGCGGAGTAGGAGCTGGATGAGCTCGACGACGGTGATAAATATGAAATATGGCATGCAGCGATGGCACTTGAAGCAGACGCAGATGCAGGAAAAGGATCAGCAGGACGAGTTTGAAGATCAGCCGCTGCCAAAGGACCACCAAAAGCATATTATGTAATAAAAATGCCGGGAAACCGGCCCTCCCGTGAGCGACGGCGGTTTCAGTCCGCTCCTGGTTTCATTAAATCTCACGCCTAAAGGCTAAAATACAATTTCGGACAGTATTTGTGAAACATATATTTCTTACACACCAAGTAAAAATAAATGTTCAGGTTAAATTTATGTAGGTGTTAACATTTAGTTCAAATGTTTGACCAACGTAAGTTCTGAATTTGTGATTGATACATCAAAGTTTTTCACAAAACTATACTCCCGTACAAGTATAAAGATGCCAACCTATATACACTTACTTTTTGAAGAAGGCAGTCAATACTTTTAAACATTATATATCCTAATAAAATGTAGTAAACATAAGGTTTAACTCGGTTTAAGTTTTCACTGATCGTTTAAGTGCAGTGTATACAACAACTTAAGTATTTAAAAGAATAATCTCTTGCCTCTGCGAAATTATTTTTGGTTTTTGTTTAACACGCAATCTATACCACAGCGATGTGGTGTATACTGTATTTATAGGTTCAGATATGATGACGGATCTATATGGTGGTCATTCCTAATATATTATTTTTACTGGATATTCGATAACACATTTTAGAATTTTTTTTCTGTCCCATTGATTTTCATTCATAAGTATACATTATTATACTAAGATTAAATCGTATATATTTTCTAGACTTAAAATTTCCAACGCGTAAGGTACCTACTGTCAAGGCCGTACAAAGGTCTGGAACCCCCCCCCCCTCCCGAAATTTCATCAATAAGTCTTATTTTTAACCAAATATCAATACCTAAATTCAATAAAATTACAATATACATGTTTTCCCCGAAAAAAATTTCTGGATACAGCCTTGGGTACTGTTAGTAAGTTATCAATTTGTTGCACAAACATTTCGTACCGCAATGTATATTACTTGCAGGATGATTCAACAAGCATGCTTAATCCAATATTTCCCTTTAATAATATAAATATTCAAATTTTGAGTTTCGAAATTTTGAAGTATACGCAAGTAGTTGCAAACCCTTGTATACAGTTTTATCAATATAAAGTAATAATAAATGTATTCTATTCGTTAACGAAAAAAATTAGGGGACGTGGGTGAGATTTTTCCATAGAAAATAACTACGACTAAAGTCCACGCCCTGATTTAAAGGTGTATCTACGCTAGTGATGCGTTGACCATAAACATTTGGTAGCCACTTATTAAACCATATTAGTTTAATTCTCCATTAAGATAACATTTATGGAACATTAAGTTTTTATTTATACTGATGTATATTAATATAATATGAAATACATATAATAATACTTTATAATACTAACTAACTATAATTAAAATATCATTTACATGAACGATAATGATATTACGTTATACGATGTACACTGTCTTTCTTTTCTTACAATTACAATTTAAAAACTATACCTAAATCGTCTTAATTAACTTTGAGTTATTTCTTTTGCTGTCCACATGTGTTTACATTTACAGTAAATAATCCTGAAAAATATAAAAATTATAAATATACAATACTTTTTTAGCATTTATATAACATATTTACTCACATAAATATTATTAATACAGGAAAAGTTAGGATTATATTTAACAAAAACACAGCACCAGGTAAGTATTCAAATGTTAAATTATACGTTGTACTGTATAATGAAACTACAATGAATGACATGAATGTGCTCATTAATCCTTGGACAGAATTTAATCGACCTAATATTCATAAATAATAATAATACGACATTTAAATTCAATTAAAAACGTAAATATAGGAACTTACCAAGTTTTTCGTTTTCTACGATTTTAGATGTCAACGAAGTAGAGATAGTGAGTGCAGTCCCATGGAAAAAGTCAACTAATGGAACTATAAGTAATAATTTTAGTATTAAATGTTAGATACAAAACGCTTGATCTCATGCATTATAATAATTGATTTTTATATTTACTGATGTATAGTTGCCAAGGTTCGTTGACTAAAACGTAACACACTGCTGCAAGAATATCAAATGTGCATGCAATATAACCTATAATTGCATCATGCATTTTCAGACGGTGGCTCAAAACAGTAACAGAAAAAAGTGTACCTAGAAATTAGATTTAGATAAGTAGTTGATGATTATCATAGTTAGTTAAACAAGATGATATTAATTTACAATGTTATACTTGAGTAGGTAACCAGGTGGCCGATACTACACCTACATCGAATCTATTTTCATTTTTAATATGTTAAACTGTAAAAGGACGATTTAATTACCAAAATTGGATTCAAAGATTAAAATAAATGAAACATTTTAATTCATCTTACAAAATATTATAATAGCTGATGCGAATTAAATAAAAAAAGTTGTACCTATATTGGCTAAATCTTATGCAATATTCGAGAGGTCAGAGGTCTTGTACCTAAAGGCTAAAGTGATGTATTGACTGTTATTAAATAGCGCTATAGCAGGTATAGCGCTATTGAAGATTCCATATTGCCAAATTGGAAACAGATTGGAACATCATTGGATTGGAATGATGGACAAATTGAAATAAGGAACAGTGAAAACTGTTATTATTCACTTTAATCAATAAATCATAATATACCTTATGACTTGTATAATATAAATTATTTACTAGTAAACACATAAATCCCATCTACCTAGATTAAAATAGTGACACAATTCAAACTTAATACATTGTCTTAAATTAAAATAATTCAAAAACTTCATATTATATTTTGTTTTATCATACTATGATATTATTATGATATAATTATTTATTACTAAAATTTTTCTTATAATTTATTTTACGTACTATTTTATTTCTAAAGAGTTTGTTATCATGTAATTTATACAGATAAAAGATTCTTTCATCACGAGCGAGGCAATATCTTGGAAATACCTACAAGCTTATTCAATTTTGTTTTTTAGTTTAAGAATAAATATTTGATTACTTATTATTTGATTCTTTGTGCCATATTTTATTATTTAATTATTTATTACTGATAAACATAGAAAATGTTCACAAATATAATAGTAAATATTCAAAAAAAAAAAATAATAAAGAATTCCATGTAATTCCTTATATTGTATTGCCTGTTTACAATTAATTATTATCTCCTTATATATATATTTTCCTGGAAATGTGGCGTTTCAACGAATTAATATGTATGCAACTGTTTATAATTGGTTTTTTTTCGAGGTCGGTTACTGCAGTTTTGATAAACGTGTTGATTATTATTAATTAAACGAAAAATATTTTTGAATAATAACATTTAAAATAAATTTCACAAAAATAACGGGTTCCTACCGCAAACTAATGATATTAGACTAGTGATTGTGCAATATATAATAGCATGTACTATTTTAAAAACTGGGACGAAACTAAGCTGTTTAAAACTGAGTTTCCCAATTACCTCCCAAGTGCGTCTAGGATAACGTATCATCCAAGTGTGTCCCTTGAAAAAAGAAAGTTTTTTTAACGTATTGGGAAATAGATTAACAAAGCACACTCTGGTTTCTACCTTCTAATTCGGAATGTATAGATATAGTTTTATATTGGTTATTTTACTCTTTTTAATAAATTATTTTTACCTGATAATAGTATCCTGACTCCACGAAGGGGGGTTCCCCCCTAACTATCAGTACGGCAGGCGTCGACAGTGCTCCCAGTGTTAATTTGTCTTCTCAATAGCATCGTAGATGTACGATTATACATCTCCAGAAAAAGATATTTCTTTACGTCAGAAGAATGTGTCGAAGTACATTTTCGTATACAGGAAGCTATAGATTTACCCAGAACGAAACCACAAGGTATTAAAATGGCGGTTGCATACCAGTGGAGTCCCAAAGATAACTACAAAAAAGCCCTATTCCGAATTTCGTTCCTGGTGCTTGTACGTTATGTCAGTGTTGCAGTCCAATTAATATTTACCATTTTTAGATGTGTTTATCATACATTCATACTTAACTTTGCACGATTAATGACAACAGTTAACGACTTTCGATAATCATATTATAGGTGTATTGTGTATAACATATTATATTAATGTTTTATTGTTTATAATCATTTCAAGACATGTTATATTATCGTGAAAAATTCTAAATTTAACAAACATGAGCTTATAAAAAAATAAATATAATTTCAATTCTTACGAGTGCAATAATAATAATTTAAAACAATATTTAAATAAAAACTGCAAAATAACATATTTTAGTTCCTTGTAATAGTAATTATGCTACAGATGGTCCATCTAACAATGGCAAGGAATATTATTTCCATAATAGTATAGCATATTTAAAATAAAATTAAATATATATTTAATTTTTTTTTATTAAATTTATCTGTCAAGGTTTCAACAACGATAGTTGTTATAGCCTACTTTTAAATTATAATATATAAACTGGGGGACGGAGTGGCCGAGCAGACTAAGGCGTCGGTTACGACGCGCACCGTCACCAGTTCGAACTCAGCCACGGGTGGCATTTTTCTTCGGGCAGTCATGGTATCCGGAGAGAGAGGCCGCCATTCCCCAACCGGGCATGGCAAATACTTACAGGTGCCCACTTCAAAAATTCAGCCAAACTAACAAACACATGTGTTTAAATGTACAGTACCCTCCCCCACAGTTCCACAGTTCTTGAACCTTCACCCCCCCCCCAAAAAAAAAAACATTAGGTATATTACCAACAATTATTGACAATTTTAGATTTAAGTTTATATTGTGGAAAATATATTTATTGCTCCGATATATTTTTTTGTTAAGTGCGTGTTGGAGTGAGGCTGGGTCACAATTATGTGATTGATTGCTAGGTTTCCCTTGCACGTGTTGCATGTAGGGACCGGTTCCATGGTGATAAGGAAGAAGCGTATTAGATTCGTGTATCGTATTCTAAATCGGATGATTATTACAACGACATTTTTTTTACAAATTTATTTTTAAAAATATGGGCTGCAATCAGAACGATATTTTTACAGCTGGATGCAACTAGTAACAACCTGAAATTGCTTACACTCCAAAAATCAATAGGTAGCGTATTTGCAAGTATTGAACACCATAGATAATAGAAGAATGGATTGGCCATACAATCTTATCAAGTGGGAATTAATTCTTCTTCTTAATTTATTAATTCTTCTATTATCTATATTGATCAAAATTTAAAATAATCTCATCACGATGTTGACGAATGAAATAATATATTTAAAAAAAAATGAATTATTAGTAAATTTATAGTACATTGTTATAAGAATTGTAATTTGTTATTAATTATTACTAACAAAGTGTCAAGTGGGATAATATACACACTACACAGTACCTAAGTATTATATCATTGTCTATTGATGAACTATGTGTAATGTGTATATTAGTAATCATACTAATTTATTACTGTATATAATCTTAAATAGGGTATCATAATATAATTATTTACTATAAGAGCTTTATAGTAGGTTGTTGAAATAGGTAATTTACATTTGGAGTGATAACAATTTGGCTTCCAGCTACGACTGCGGAGTCCTTTGGGATATGGCCTGTGATAAAAGTATATGGTACATAAAAAATGGGACGATCTTGGAATATCCCCTTTTGAAAAGGTACTTTGGGACGTGAAAAGCAATGACCCTTTTAATCTTTTTTTACACATTCATCCATCAACTGATAATAATCTTGGATGCACCACAAAGTACAGTCCTATCGTTTTAGGAATTCAAGTACAAATACTAAATCAGAATAGTAAATTTGACTAATATTAACATAATTAAATTATTCAATCGAATAAAAGTAGTCAGTAGACCAACAACTTTCAGCATCTTGGCGGCCATATTTTATAAATTTTTTTTTTTGTAAATCAATCAATTATTTAGAAATAACTACTCAAATCGACTATAATGAATAGGTATCACATACATTTAGCCATATTGGTACTTGTCAAATTGTAAATATACTAAAACTATAAATATTTTATTTCAATGATAAATTATCAAATAATCTGAAACCCCTAACTAAATATAAGAAAAAAATAGATTATTAAGTTGAACTAAACAATATTCTGTTAACCTACTTGAAAACTTCAACAGTTTATAATTATTACATACAAACAATATAGAGATGATTAAAACTTTTAAACGCTTTCGAAAAAGAGAATGTTTATTGTTCTACCTATGTACCTAATATTATCGAATTAAATACACAATTTGCAGTGTTGGATATAGTCGGGATACTTACATTTAATAGTTTTAAATACGTCGTATAAATCGAATAAGCACTATAAAGTTAAATTACCTCATTAAAATTTAGCTCTAAAAATCAAATCAAATAATCAACGTCTGATTCAATTATATAAAATATAATTTGAAATTAAAATTGAAAAACTGACGAATCTATAAATCACTGGGAACATTGGTATCCGTGAAAGAGCGGGGGAGGGGGGATGAAAAATGTTATATTTTTAAACTAATTATAATTGAAACTTTTTATTTTATCAAAACAATTTTTGCAAACAATTTTTTTATTGGAGGGATACCACTGACATCACGACATACTCCCACAAGGTCACGCTATTCAAAAACTAGTTATACATAATATATACCTACGTACTATAATTCAAACCACGTGCTACTTACATATTATTATTTTTTAGATTAGGACGGTATTAATTCAGTCCTACCAACAATAAGATATAATAAACATATTCAAACAATAACAATGATTGCATAATAGTTTTCTAATTTAGTTTTGTTAAGTACCATTATATTGTTATACATTTTATTTTATTTTTTTTATTTTTATTTAAATTTAAATCTATGAGATTACATTAACAATTATATTTTAATATTTTATTAAACAAAATTATAACTCACCAACAAATATCATCAACATTTTGTAAGCAGCAAAATAACTGTATTGCACTTCATACCATTTAAATTTAAATCTCATAAATAAATACGAGACAGCATATTCACCTAAAACATTAAACAATTTTAATTTAACTGAAAATAATGTACATACTCAGTGTATCATATTATCAGGATAAATTCACTAATTCGAAGAGTTCAAATAAATTGTATGGAAATAATAAACAATTTTTTATACTAAAAATGTCCAGGAGAACAAAGAACAACACCTCAAAAGTTCTAAATATTTAATTTGTAGAATTTTTGTTCAAATTTTAAAATGTGAACACTCAAAGTATGTCCTGCACATCTCCCTATAATACTGACTAATTAGTTTTTCTTTGATAAATTGAACTAATATTGATATCATACGAAGTGGATCAGTGATTCAAAAGTCTTTGTACAATTTCAAAAGTTCATATTTAATTTTATTGAATTGATTAGTATTGTCGATATTATTTATTTTTTGTTCATAACTTATAATAATATAGGTAGGTACCTAAACTAATATAACTAATATGGTTATACATTGGACACACCGTTAATGATTATGATTTGTATAATATATTGTACAAACCCAATAAACGTGAAGCAAGTAGGTTTGTGAAATTGTTTTCAAAAAATATCGATAGGTAGTTTTATACACTACTATACATTTTACAACGTAATTAATAATAAGAATTTAAGACTAAATTAGAGATTGGCAAAATAGTTTCGAAATAATATTAAAATACAAAATGCATTTGATTTTAATGAGTAATAAATAATAATAATAATATAAGTACCTACATTGTAAAATTATAAGTTTAGTATTTTCAATAAATTGATAGTGGTTTTTTAAAAGCCTAATTGTTTCGATTTTTCAGATAACGTTGACTATTTCGTAGACGTTTGACTAATAAAACATTTATTCAATCGGTCCTAAGTCCTTGTATTGAACGAATAAAAAGTGTCTAAATCAGTGGTTATATTTATTTTAAAAATTAAGATTAAATAGTGAGGCGAGAAAGTAAATATTTTTTAAATAATATAGTTTCAATAAATTTAGTGTGTTACAAATGTCGAATATAAACCCAATGGCAACCTATCACATATCTATATTCTTTACTGTAAGTATTTTTTGTTATTTGTTCATCTCGACACTGACGTCCGTTCGCTAATCATTACAAACGCTCAAAAATATTGTGAATTATTCACAATACGTGTTTATCAGCAACGAAAATAAAAATGAACTTGACTATCCGTTATCTTTACAATGATATAAAAGTAATGTAAAAAATTGTTTCTTTTTTTGAGCTATATAAATTTGCAATCGGGTGAAGACTTTTGAATCACCTGTACTGAACCATTTTTTTTTTAATTACAAATTATAAATATGCTACATTATAATTTATAAATATTTACCTTTATTCATATTATATTTCACTATATTTTCATACTAAACTCGTTTTCCTTAAAAATTTGTCTAAAAAATAAACAAAAATTTAACTTGAAAGCTCGATTAGAGATATATCTTAAAGATACCTCTAATCGTACTTGAAAGTTAATTTGTAATTTTTATAACTATACCTACGTATTAATTAGTTTTGAATAAATACTATAGGTAATGTAATTTTTTAAACTTATTATTATTTATCATTGTGAAATAGAAACAAAAACATATTTGTTTAAGTAACTAAAAAAATAACTATTATTCGATTAGGGTACAAAATGTTATTTATTTTATGATTTATAATTCTATAGTTACTGATTTTTAAACAATCGCTGCTTTATCTTTATATTTATTTTTATCTTTTTTTTGTTCAATGTATTAAAAACCGAGGAATGAGGATTTATATAATACTAGCTAATATAAGAATTAGCAAGTTCTTATATTACCTAGTAATCGGGAATCGAAGTATTGAAAATCATTTTTAAGCTAAATAAATTTCTAATCATACATTTATGGTATGCTCGTTATAACTAATAAATAAAAAAAATAAAAAAACTATTATTATATTCCATAATAATTTATAACTACAATGCCTAAATATAGTAGGATGTATTATGAGAAATTCACTGTTAAATTTTGAAACTTATAAATTATAGGATCAAACGGATTTACCATTTGTATTTATACATTTTCAAAATATTATTTAAATTATAAAATAACTTACCTCCAATTCTTCCCACTAAAACAGCCTGACACATTAGTAATGCTGCTAACGTAATTGAATAATTTTTACTGCTTCCTTTAAATACATTCAAATAATTTTGCATAAAATATTTTGGTTTCAGCCAAACAACATTTTTGTCGTAAGGCATAGAAGTGTCTTTAATAAACATTAAACCAACCGCAAAAGCGATTAAATTTAACGAAATAGGTACTAAAAATGCACCATAAAATCCTAGACCAACGTTTAAAAACCCAGCCAGTCCTGTCCCAATTAAAGTACTTATAGTGTAAATTGCATTTATGATTCCGTATTTTAATGTTCTGGATTCATGAGCACAATTATCTGATATATACGATATTACACCTACCCAGAACATATTTCGGGAACCGAATAACCCTGGTGTTACGGCTTCAAAAAAAGCAGCGATTTGTGGAGACCAATTCCAAAAATAAACATTTAAAACGCACAAACTATCAGTTAAGACTTGGCCTATAAGTGGTATTAAAATCAATGGTCTCCGACGTCTGCCATGACTGTCACTCCATGGACCTGAAACGAATTTTATCTATATATTGATTCGCAACTATACTAAATTTACACATCGATTAGTATGTAAACAAAACAAATACAAATATATACCTACATTATACATTCATTATAAAAAGGTAGTCAATATAATATTTGGATGAAAAATTGATTGATCTATAACTTACTGTATTATTTGCTATGTTAATAAATATACCTTATACCCACAGTTATACAAATATAGGTATTCCAATTAGTTTTATTTTGATTTTAGAAGTCTGGTATGTCATCAATTGGTATTTGGTACATTGTAATTAATATTATTTAAATAATATGTTTAGATACTTAATCTGTGTGGCTGTGTAATAGGTACATATAGCCCAAGCACAATATTACCTAGTATAAAAATTGTAGAGTATTTTTTAATTTAAATTTAAATTGAGAAACCAATATCAATCAAATAATGTATATAATAATACATTACCACGTACATATTACAGACCGTATAATAAATACTTATGTATAAGTAGGTACCAAACAATCAAACAAAATAATACCTACTTTTTTTTTAAAAAATGTGTTCCCTAAATAATTAAAGATACTTTTACTGAACCACAATATATAAGGTATTTTAATAATATTTATTATTATTATTGTATTTCAAATTTACTAAAAAATAAAACAGATACCGATGACGAGTGCCGAAATAAAGGGGAAGTATTCAAACTATTTCAAAGTCATAAACATAAAACTGCATACCAAACGAACCAAATATAAAATCGAAAAACTTGAACTCGTGAGCGGCTTTTGAATTCAAACGGTAATTTCTAATGACTACTACAGTCAACAGGTGGACAGGTATTGCAGATAAGAAATAAGCAACCATCGGATCTTCATTGGCATAGATAAGAAGGACACGTGTGATAATAACCGTCCGCAGACATGAGCTGGATATTAACAAATATTACGATAATCATATTGCATTTTAATATTATAATATAATTCAAATACCTAGGTATAAGGCTACACATATATGACCTAACCATACCTACTATGCACTACAGTGGTCTAGGTCAGAGGACAAAACCGTTTGAATTTTTTTTATCGTATTCTAATGCATATCACTGTCTGTCGACCGTCGTCGTTATTATCGGGCAACAGTTGTTGTTACACCTACCTACTGTTTATTGCATTTGCATATCATCTATAGTGTATATTGTTACATATTATGCTATTATTGTTATCATTACTACTACCCATACCATAGTATAAAATATGTATAATGATAATATTATTATCACGATGCGCCGCCGACTTACCCGCGAGTATGATTATCACGACGGGAATGGTGTACTGTAAGGCCGCTTTCCACGAGTATATGGTGGACACGACGTGCTGGGCGTGCGCCTCGCCTTCGGTGCACTCGCCGAACGGCACGGACGAGTTGCACGCCTTCCGCAGCAACAGGTTGTTCTGGAAGAACGCGGACATGGACATGGACACGGAATACAGGGCCGTCACGGTTTCCACGAAACACCCCATGATGGCCTCGTCTGTCGTTCGTCCAGTGCGGCGGTCGCCGAGAGAGTAACCCTACCCGCCGGGTTACGTGATGCGCGCGGACGAGTGTTCAGTGGCGGCGGCGGCGGCGCCGCTTCTCCGACCACTCGAATGAAACGATCGCTTATTGCCCACGATCTATTACAGTGCACGGCCGCCGGTTATCATTACTTGTTTGTCGTCGTTCTGCGCAAACAACGGTAGTTGACTGCCATCGTCGTCGCCGTAGCCGGCCAAAGTTTTCCTCTCCCACCCACACTCGATCTGCGTATTATGATTTATAATGTTGTGATAAGTATGATGATAATGTGGCACCTCGCCTATATACAGGGCGATTCGCTGAGCACGCTCATGACAATTTTTTCCTTTAATAATGAACGAATAATGATACCGACTTCTTTTTTTCGTGCGACAGTCATTTTATTTCCTAGTAAATGTCAAGCAGACGACTTTTATCGGACATTTAGATGTTTTTAAATCGAAATTCAAAGGAGTATTTTTTGAGTTATTTAACTTTGTGTACCAAGAATAATATGTTTGAAAATATGGAGACTATGATGATTTGATAATTGTTGTAATAATTGTCCGTGTAAATGAGTAACTTAGGTAGGTATTAAATGAAATATTACATCTATTTATATTTTTGTAAAACCATAATATTTACATTTAGATAACTCAGAAATAAATTATTACAATTCAGATTTGGATTCAATAAAATAAGAATTTAAATTAATTCATAATTTAAGAAAAATTGTGTGTGAACAAGCTTGGTGATACGCTCTGTATATTACAATATTTTTTTTTACATCTGCAACATCGCTAACTCGTCGTTATAATAATAGGTAATATCATGCAATTTGAACAATGCGTTACGACGATACGATGACGGTAATACACATTATTCCCTCGACCCACCGCAGAGTGCAAGGGTGTCATTTGTGAAGCCTTTGCATAGGTACTGCATGCTCTTTGTTTATTGCAGATTTGTTTTTAACATGAATATTATCAACATTTTGATGTTATTATATATTTTAATTTTTTTTTTAGAGAATGTTGTTTTTCCTTACTTAGATATATTTTTTTAAACATTGGGTGTATAAGTACTATGATTTAATTCTCATAAATTCTCTATTACATTTCCTTTTGTTAAATCATTTTAAACTGAAAAATTCTTTTTGCATTGTGTTTGTGTGTACTAAGTACTTATTACAAGTTTTTAATTGATTTTATGACGTGTTAATATAATGTATAATATGATATGTTTTCGTTGTGCACAAACGAGTTACACTGTTTAGTGGGTACTTAATACTTATTAGCTATTCGGGTAACATTATATTAAAATATTAAATACGTTGATCTTTGCCCTTTGGTATTATTCCTACAATCTTACCTAATATATTATTATTGAGCATAATATGGATCCAGCGTAAGAAAGACTAAGATAAACTTGACCTCTTCATATCGATACCGTGGTTCCCACCCTCAGAGCACCCAATAGTCATGGGTGAACGGGTGTTTTGTCTAAAAATACGATGTTCCTACTTTATACGTGTTTTTTTCCCTATCTGTAATATAAAAAAGCGTTTAATCCCCGGGATATTGGACACCACACGTCATGTTGTAACTACCAATAATATGTACTGGTCGCTAACACCATGCTGTAGTTCTGTATAATAATATAACATTATCTCGTTTCGTGTTATTATACTCGTTTGAAATTAAATAACCGCGAAGCCCATAACGTATATTTTTTTAACACTGTTGGCAATATTATGGTTTCTATACCGTCGAATACTAGATAATATTGCAGCTGCTGCTAAATCGACCTACCAAAAACACTATTATCGATTCCGATTAATGTTTAATATATTTTGTTATCTATAATCCGTTGCAGGTCAAACGTATTTTTCGGAGCAACACAAATCAAAAACCTAATTTATGGTGGGAAAAATTTAAAAAATATTTAAAATAATATTATACCACATGTATATTATTAGGTTGGCCCATCGGTATGTCTGACCTATCAACTGCAATAGTATTATTAGCAAGATTGTGAACTTAATGATTTTGCACATTGATGAACTTAATTTATCAATCACAATAAGTAGGTACCTTTAATTACTAATAAGTGGTCTAAAAATTACCATTATAAATACATATGTAGTAACAGCTTAAAAAAAATTATGAATTTGGTCTCTTATATAGTTATATAAAATAATAATGAAAAACATAAAAATATTATCAATTTTAACTATTATAAATATAAATAAATATTATAAGCACAACTATTCAATTACATTTTTGTTATTTTAAAATGTAGTGGTACCATTTAAGCCATAAACATAATATATAGGTATAGTAATAATATAAAACAAAATATGTTTACCAGACCAATTTCATTTCACGAAGTAACACAAATTAAAGACATGTGAATGTTTACAATTAATAGCACAAATTTCAAATAATTAGCAACAATATTATTAATTACAATCGAATAAATCAAAAACTTGCTATCCGGTGAGAAATCAACGTCTTCGTCTACACGCGTCTACGGTAATATTATAAAATTATCACTGTTATCACTTGTAATTGCATATTGTACGTTATGGATCTGAAGGTTTTTTCCTACGATAAATACTTAATAGTTGTATATAGACGCATTATAACATGTTGAATATATATTTTTATCATCTAGTAACTGAATTCTTACCACTTCCATCGTTCTACCAAACGATCAAACCGGATAAATCAGGAATAAAACTAGAAATCAACAATTAGGTAACGACGTCTACAGCATAACATGTTGCATCGTGGGACATTAATTATGTATTTATATATTAAGCATATATTTATAACTGTTAGAGTCTGTTTGTATTCATAATATACAAAATATTACGAACGGCCTATATGAGATGCAACCTAATTGATTGCGTAATCGTGAAAGTTACCTACACAATACTGTGTTAGTATGTCTTCGGATAGAATAAGTCAGGAATCTCCGACCTAAGCTATGGCCCGCAGGCCGAATTTGGCCCGCCAAGGTTTTTTCACTGGCCCGCCATGCTAATTAATGTTTTGAAAATAATATATTTATTATTTTATTAAGTATATTATTTTCATTTAGTTTTCATTGTTTTTAATTGATTGAATTATTAATTATTTATTGCTTTTAATTGTTTTTAATTGATATAATTTTTTTTTTTTTTGGTGCTATTCCTAACTGCTTATAATAGTAATTTATACGTATATACTAAGTTTACTAACACTAACTAATAATAGAAAAACCCGTTATAAAATGAAAAAGTATATAAACAAACATTACATATCTTCATCGTTAATATTTACTACCTATGCACAAGCTTACATTTAAATCAATATCAAATAATAAAGTAGATATTTGTGACTAGGTTACGTACTGTTAATCTGTATTAATAGTTTTGATCTGTTTTGAATTTTTTCCTCAGAATGTACACCTCAAAATATATGACAAATCTCCTTTCGAGACCAAAAAAATACCTACCTATTATTATTATTAGCTATTACATACATAAAGATCAAGTAAAACAATCTAAAAATATGTATATTAAATATTTAGTTGGAGCTTTATGAAGTTGATTTATATACCTATTTGTGGGTCTCTGGAATAAATTGAAAGTATGATACTGTCGACAAAATCCATTGTTTCCACCAATTTACCCGACAAACTTGTATACCTATAATACATAAATCATAATTGTTTTTATTTTGACTTGCCATTCAACCAGAGATCCACATAATATGACATTGTTTTGGACAGTGTAGTTCACAGTTGAATAAAATAGTCAGTAATATATTGCATAAATACACATGTTTATTTGTAATAGCTAGTGTAATACAATTTATTATAGTCGTGAAGCATAAAGGTGTATGCACTCAACGGCTATTATAATACATCTGAATATTCTGTTCCTTGGACTCCATGGTATTATTATTATATATTTATATCGTGTTTCCCAAATTTTTTTTTTCCTATACCAGAAGTCCTACAATTTAGGCAACACCCTCGTTGGTGTTTTTCGTAAGTGAATGTTTTTTTTTGTAGATTCGGTAGCTTGATACAATATTCACAACATGAGCAGCACTTCAATAGTGCAATATTAGTATTGGACAGTTAGTCATCCTGGGTTTATGAAGCCAATTAATATTTCCATGTGTCTCGGCACGGCGCAGTGGCTGAAATCAATCACGCAACGTGATTTTGCGTAAGCAACTACTACTAGTTCCCGGATGGGTGATCTTGACACACATACACGTGTTGCCAACCAACCGTACCAACCATTCAAACCCTACCAACCGTTACAAGGTTACCCCTACAATAGCTCATGGCAAAGTTGCCAGGCTCTTTATTTTATCCCCCTGATATACATGATATGGTATAATAAATACAATCAGATAGTTTGGATTTCAATAAAATAATGTATCTACGTAAAAATACTCGAAAAAATTTTAATTTATCTATAGATAAAGACTATCAATGGCCAAAAATATCATCAATACAGGTTATTTATCAAAGTAAAATATTAAGAAAAATGTTTATACTTTAAATTTAAATTTAAAACCATTCAAAAAATGTAATCATAATAATTACGTGTTTTATTCCAACTAAATTTGGATACCTTACTAAGAAA
Organism: Sitobion miscanthi; assembly: GCA_008086715.1. Taxonomy (NCBI): domain Eukaryota; kingdom Metazoa; phylum Arthropoda; class Insecta; order Hemiptera; family Aphididae; genus Sitobion; species Sitobion miscanthi. Next base: position 22,810,437 of record CM017798.1, on the reverse strand, counting down.
TATTTTAAGTGTTAACATACCTAGGTTTTAAAATGTTTTAACTAACTGAAGTTGAATGTCTTTAACAAGATATCATATTATTATGTTGTGTAAATAAATAAACTATTAAATATTTTTCAACTTTTTAACTTAAAATCTATAATGCAAAATTTAGACTGGTATATAGGCTTTTCAAGAATATTTTTTACAATACTGCCTACAAACCATTTAGTGGCTACCACTCAGTTTTGCTACTTTATTAATAAACTATGGAAAAATACAAACTCTTGAAAATTATGATAATATATTATAATTTTACGTTGATAATATTTTACGCCACTAAATGACATCACGATTTTTAATCAACAATACTCAATAATTAAAATACCTACTATACAATAATCATTCTATAGCTTAAACAAGTTAAAAAAAGCTCACTCTGCAAGCGTGTTAAATTCTTGGTTTCTAAACTTATTTTAATACAACGCACAATATATTAAATGTCCATACACAATTTATGCACAGTAACACTACGGACAATAAATAAATACCTTCATAAAAACAATCGTCATTCGTAACTATACATTGGTAACAATAACTGAATAATGGACGGATGGGTGGACCACGGACACAACGGGAATATAAAACATATTCTAAACATATATTTACAAACCTAAAACTGATACATTTAATTAAATAAGTAATTAATAAGTTCAGAACCTATCTAATTCTACAAATTAAACCCAAAGATGTACCAACATGAGATAGCCCAGTCTTAAACAGTTAAAAATAAAACTTTTATTTTGTGTTTTGAATACAATGGATAAAAATGTATTCAGAATAAGAGTTCAATAAATACTATTCAAAAAAATATTATTAAACTAGTTGATCACATGCACTTTGTAGCCCGTTAAAAATACCAACTAAAAATTTGTGTTCATATGCAATTCGTTATTTAATACCTAGCTTAGTATGTTTAAGATCTCTCGTGACAAATTTCCTTGGACTTACACCATATTAATCTCCATTAAAGATTGTTAACACAGTCATATAAAATAGAGGTCTAAAATTATATTCATTCATAATAATTATATATTTTCTCGCATTTTTAGCTTTGTATTCGTAAAACAGTTTTTAAAATCGGTAACTAATAAGTAATAACCAATCGTTAATTTCTTCATCATAATATAAATAAAATACAATAATAAAAAAAATTAAATGATTTATTCAACAACAAAATAATCTTATGTAAAATATTATCTTATTTAAAAATATCTTAAATAATTAGCTAATCACATTAAGGCATCTCTATATACTATATTGTGAGTTTATTGTTATTTGGTAATTGGTAATAAAATACTTTATTGCTTTTCACGTGATCCTACTTGAGATAAAGCAACGTATAATTGTACGATTGTCCATGGAAAAAGCACTCCTTTATTAAGTCGGTACCCACCATTGAGAATGTTTGTCCCTGTGTCTTATTTATTATAAGGGAAAATTACACATTCACGGGAAACTGCAAGCGTTTAAAAGATAAAGGTAAGTCTGTCTGTATTATTGGAATACACAGGACGTGTACTAAATAATAACTATTTTATTTTATGTAACCAATAACTTATAATAAACCAATATATATTATTATTATTTCTATACGAAATTCTCAAATTTGCAATAAAAACGCTTGCTAAGTCAGGGATCGGCATGTAAACTTTCTTGATTTTTAATTTTTAGAAATTTATTAACTGAGCGGTATAATAATTTGAATTCAGAAAAATATCGGCGTGAACAGACTCAAAAAAATCATTTTCATTTTCATTTAGTTATTCGTTTTTTGATGTTTTTCAGCTTTACAGCTTTGTAGTAAATTAACGATTGGAGATAAAGTTTTGAAAATCTTCACTGCACTTCTCCTAGCCAATGTGAATCTAACAAGACCTCAAACAACAAAATCCGTTCTCAAGTTCTGAAATCTACCTCGCTAAAGGAAAATCTAGAGAGAAATAACTCTCTTTTTATCTGTGAAAAATTAAATAATTTAAAAAAAAAAATGTTATTCCATATTTAGTATCTACTTGATAATCCCTTTTTAATGAGTTATCAACCAACTTTCTAGCTATCATAGTTTAGGAGAAAAGTTAAAAAAATAGAAATTCTGTGACTGTTCACGCCGACGTTTTTATGGATTCAAGTGGTTATACCGCAAATCTCGCTCATTAATATTTTATATTAAAGCTAGCTAAATTACCCACCTACTCATCATTACTGAGTTACATTTTTATTATTTTTCTGTTTAACAAAAACTCTTGAAGTTTTCAAAATTCAGATTTTTTTCATTTCAATTACCATACTTACTTGATTAAAAATCAAGAAAGTAAAAAATTAAAGGGTCTATAAAAATATAGTTAATAGATTCTTGGAATAGCATGTATGAGTATTTTATGTGACTGCATACTGCATATTATATAGTATTATTATATTATATTATTACTATAAGCTATAGGCATATATTATTATCTTATAACAGTTTATTATGTAAACAAATTTAAACAAATATCTGATTACTTAAGTGAAATGAAAATAGACTATAATATTGATATGCAATCCAACAAATATACCTAATACATATATAAAATACAATACAATATTCTGAAAGCTTATACAGAAATTAATATTACATAATTTATTATATTATGAAATTATGAAATTATGAAATAATTTAATTAGGTACTTATGACATGAATAGATTGTTGTCTTGTCCTTAAAGTTCTTGTAGCATCTCTTTCCCAAAAGTCTTTGCACTTTGAATATAGAGTCCTAAAAAATAGTGCGTTTATGTGTATTAGTCAAAAATATTTTTTGAAGATCAAGCACTACTCACATATATACAAATAAAATAGGTATAGTCAGAATGACATACATCAAAATCACTAAACAAAAATGACCGAATTTTGTGGAATACATATTATCATATGCGGTCTTATATACCTCAATTATACCAAACGTCAATACAGAGTTCATACACGTTTGAATGGAATACAATCGTCCTAATGCAAAAATAACAATTTTTCCACTTTTTTAATAATTAATAAATCTTAAAATATACTAATATACATACCAAGATGATCGTACTCTACTATTTTAGATGTTAATGAAATTATAATAGTTACAGCACTACCATGGCATAAATATATCATGGCAACTATACATATAAAGAGAATATCAATTATTATTCACCACGATAAAATAATATAATGTAACGATCTAAGTATATTAACAATATAATAATTATTTACTAATAAAAATTTTCCAAAATTGATTTGAAATAACGTATACAACAGCAGCAATGATATAAATGATGCAAGCTGATATACCAATAGCTAGGTCGCTTATTTTCATATTGTAACTCAACACAAAAACTGAGAACATAGTACCTGAAATAAAATGACTATACTTTAATAAATAAATTAAACATACAACTTGAACGTACGAATCAAAAAAAAGTATACCATTATATTTTATAACGTAAGTTGGTTTACTAACAACTAAAATTATAGAAAGTATAAGATGAATAAAAAATAAATGAGTCAACAGTACTTCAGTACCTACAGAATTCCTACATTAACTATTAAGCTCACCAAATTAATTTGAATAAAATCACTGCATAGGCAATATTATTAAACAGTATGTGTAAAAATATATATTTAAATTCCCAAAATAATATTAAATATAGAAAATATTTATTACTATTAATTGGTGGATTTATTTTAAATATAAATGCCGACTATGGTTTAGTATTATAATTATTTCAAAATATTAAATATTATAATATTATTTCTTATATCCGTGAAATAATTTTTCTAAAAACAATTAATATCATTTAATTACAATAAAAATACAAATAATTACCAAAAATAATTGCCAGCATTTTTATAACACTGAAATAAATATAGTCATCATTGTACCAAATAAACGAAGTACTTATATACTGCATTATTATTTCATATTCGCCTGAAATATTTATTTAAGAGGGTAGAAAAGTACATTATAAATATTATTTAATGCATCACAATACGTATATATAACAGACATATTATATACATCTATATGACTATATAATATGTATTATATATATAAAGTACATTGTGTTAACATGCACACCATTTTATAATAAACTTACTTCCTATTCTCGCTACTATGACTGATTGGCATATCATTAAAGTTGCTAGTACAATAGGAAACCCTTTACATTTGTTTTTAAATAAATCAATGAAACCTTTGAACAGGTAGCTTGGTTTCAACCATATTATATAGTCTTCGTTACAAGTTCCAGATTTATCCTCAACATACAAATGGCCAATCAGTATGGCGAATAAATTAAACAATATCGGTACTACGAACAATAAATAACGATGTAAATAGTCAGTCCCATTTTTTAAAATTGTAACTAAACCCCACCCTATTAACAAACTAAATGTATATGTTACAATAATTATCCCATGTTTCAAAGTTCTACATTCAAATTTTGAATTTTCCGATACATATGACATCACACCGACCCAAAACATATTTCGACCGACGTACAATCCAGGGATAACTGATGTAAAGATTATATTAAATGTTGAACGCCAATACCAAAAGTGATTCACAAAGTATAATCCATCGGTTAAAATCTGTCCGATGATTGGTAAGAAAATCAAAGGTTTACGTCTTCTGCCATGACTGTCGCTCCATGCTCCTGAAATTAACAGACGTCAATAGATGTATTATTTTTTTAGTTATAGTAATAAATAGGTAATGATTTAATTATTTAAAAGCTTTGTGAATTTTTCATGGGTTAAAATATTAAAGGATGTCCTAAAATGTAAAATGTCTGTATTATAAGTTATCCCCGCATGGGGTACCTAAATTGGTAACGAGTGTGACAACCCCGTGGATCCCAGTCATTGGTGTAGGAAAGATGGCGTTCCCACAGCTCAGTATAATAATATTATACAGCAACAGCTAGTTTCCTGACCTTAAATGGTTGGGAAGATCTGGTCCTCCAAGTTGGGGGTTGAGCGATGGGCGAACAACCCGTCCTCGTTAAAAATTTACTTATTGTGAATCTTCTAAATAAGCCTCGGGACAGTCATATAGGAACATAAAATGGAAAACGGAACAAGCACAACGATGGATCAAAGATCAGTACATAGAACATAAGAACTCTATTTAAACTGGGTGCTATGAAAACTGTTACAGGCCAGATACAAAAGTATAAACTACCAGTTGTAACTTGTAGCACTACAAGAACTACGATGGCAGATTGTAAAATCTGAAAATTACACGTTTTTTTATAGTGGATCGGAGAAGGTATGCATGAATATGGAGTAGAGTCCATGATTGGTGACGCAATGCTACCACATGTCAAAAGCTTTATGCTAGTAAGCGATCGTCTGTGCGTTTTAAATTAGAAGGGCGTTTCTGGGATATTGTGATAATAAATTGTTATGCCCCAAATGAGAAAGGAAACAGCGACATCAAATGTTAATTCTACGAAGAACTATAAAGAATATATGACACATAACCTAAAAACTGCATAAAAATACTAATGGGGGATTTCAACGCCTAAATTGGATGAGAGACTTCGTATAGACCAACTATAGTGCTGGAAAGCTTGCACTTAATATCAAATAATAATGGCATGAGAGTAATTGGCCACACGCCTAACCTAACCTAAAGTTAACCACACGGCCTATTGAGAACGATTTGGCGGTCTGATTATACACCTTTGAACAGGTCAATGACTTTTAATATTTAGAAGTGAACATCATTCATAAAAATTATATGCACAATGAACTTAAACTTAGGATAAGCTCGACGAATCATGCATATTTCTCACTGAATAAACTGTTAAGTTCGAGGAAAAATGGACTTAGCTTACTTACGCCTAATAATGACATATGCCTGTGAGATGTGGTCGACAACTCAAGGAGATGAGTAGAAGCTTCTTATCTTCGAGAGATAGGTATGAGAAACAACACTTATTGGTCTTATAAATACACAATGTACCTATAATACATTTCTGAAATATTCCTAATATATATAGATAAAAATATATAAAAAGTCAATATAAAAGTTTAAATGGTAAATACTACTACAACAGTGACATTTGATCAATTTAAAATGATCAATTTTTTAATTTTGTGTCAGTCATCTATAGATATAGGTATAACAAGAAGTATCTTCTTAATATTTTAATATTTATATTTTAAATTAATGGCGAAGATTTCAAATAATTTCAAATTATGATATATATATATTCATCGATAATAAATAATAAATAATTATATTAATTTCATAAAAAACCTAGTCAATTTGTAATAATATACCCATTATATACACAGCTAGTATAAACAACATTTTTATTATATAACACACATTTTATACTTTAATATATTACAAACTTACTAGATGAATATTAAAAACTAAAAAGATATATTACTGTACAGCATATTATGCTATATGAATATGAATGGATATAGATCAAAATTATGTGTTTGAAAGTTTATAATTATTAGATACAAATAGGTATCTAAGATGTAATTCTAGTTTCTGTCTAGGTCCAAACTTTTACTGGGGATTCATATGCAACATTTTTCAATATTATTTACTTTATTATTATTATTTTTAGTTTATATAAAACGATATAACTTCGATTGACCTGTTCGGCGGTGAAACGTTTTTTATTTTACTTGATCAATTGGTATAAATAAATAAGGCATATATAATTACTAATTAATATCAATTATCATTAAAAATTAAGGCACTTACACAATCTAACGAGTACTGAGTAGGTAAACAATACTAGGTAATCAAGGTTATGCATATAAATATATAATATATAATATTATATGTATATTTCCAAGGATATATAAAATAATAAATCCAATAAATTGTTGACGAAAGTATCATTACACAGACATAATAAATGTTTGTGTAAAACAAAATACATAAAAAGTCAGACATAATGAATAAATATAGAATATATTTTTGATATTACTTAACTTCCATAATTTGTCTCAATTCTCTCACCTATTAATGCAGGATGTTTGTGTAGTTATTCTTCACGATAATAAATTGTATAGTGTTAAAATACTCTTATAAAACTCACTTATTTACAAACATTTTTTAAAGGAATCTACGCAAAATGGGTCAACGTAAATGTGCCTTATTAGTTATTACGTTTAAAAAAATTACGAGAATATCGAAAAATATGCCCAATAAAGTAGATACTAACTAGCTAACTATAGCTATATAGTTATAACTAGACAAAACTATATGCAAATGATAAAAAACTAATATGGTTACATAACAATTATTATCGATATGGATAAAGCGTAATAACATCAATGTTAACTTTAAATTTAAAATAAGTACATAAATACGTTGTTTTTAACTTATGTCAACATAATATATTAATATAGCTAACATTTTAACATATTACGCGTACAATATTATGATCAATTACTGGACACGGTGTAGTTGGTAGATTTTTTATTCCAACCGCTCCTCGCCTTTTCCTACCCTATGCATACGACCCAAAAACCTAACGTTTGTATACATATACAAATCGATTGGTTCAAACGGTTTTGATTATTTGATTCAGTTCATACATACCTGCTAGTAATGCAACCATGAATGAAATGGAATATTGTAAATACGTGGCGCTCGATTCTACTCGGCGTTGACCTTCATATTCACCTATTGGGCATTCGCCAAATGGAATCAACGGATCACAGGTAGATTTCTGTATCAATGCATTTTGAATAGAAGTAGACACCGTCAGTGCTGTGGTATAAAGTATCGTTACTGTTATAAGGGAACGCTCCGGAGCGCAGTCGTATCGTATAAGGTCCATCATAGATTTACCACTGTATGTTTGAAGGCACTGAAAAAAGTACAAAATATACGAGGTAGTAAACTTCTAGAATACTCCATAAAAACTTATCAATACTTTGAAGTACGTGTATTTTACTATGTATTTCTATTGTACCTATCATTGCGTATAGGAAATAGGCAAAGTGTGTATGCTCACGCGGCTCAATAGACTATAATATTTCAGTTGACTCGTCTTGTATTATAATTGATAATTGCTTGACAAAAATATGTTGATAAGTCAGTTTTTATCTATAAGTACATAATATTATTATGTACTATCTTACTCTTCGTTAAGCATTTGTAGCCATACCAGCGATTATGGCCAATACAATAGCAGTAAAGTTGGAAACAATCAAATTCTTGGTAGTGTGCTGTATAGTATAACATTATAGGTACCTACATGCGAAACGAGTAAATGCAAACCGACGGTTTGACTGACTTAAATCTGTTATACAAGCGTAATAAATGTCAAGACACCTAATTTAAGTAGGTAATGCATAAAATATGTAGGTTATCAGTATGACAGTACCTAAGTATACTACTACTATTATTTTTCAATTTTTGTTGTAAACGTTTATATAAGTTTATAAGTGTTGATTACAGACTAGTAAGTTAATACTATCAATAATTTCATACATTTTTATATTTCTTATAAAGTAAATACAAACAACATAATAATATGTTTATTTTATTAGATATAAATGGTATATTTTATATACTAATACAATTTATTTTATTATTTCCACAGATAACAGTACATTTTTAAAATAGTTAATGAAACAAGTGTTTGATAACTAAATTAATAGGTACCTAAAATGTATTTGTATTTACAATGTAAAGGATGGTTTTGACAATTTTGTAATTTTTATAGTTATAGATTGTGAATAAAACTATTCTGATGTTTTTTCATCTTCTATTGATTTCAATTGTATTACATTTGATTCATCATGTTTATTATCTTTTTCATTTTCACTTAGATGGTACTGTTTTATGTCATCCCATGGCTGTACTTCACCAGATCCAAAAAGAAAAAATATTAGAGAAGATGACATCATGATTATCACCATGATCCAAAATACCAAACGCCACTCTAAAACGGTTCTCTAAAATATTAAAATCAAAATATTAACTAGGTATATTATATACTAAAAATATACTAAATAGCATATACACTAGGTAACTAGTAGTGTAGAATTAGCATTTGAAAATTCAGATCAGGTTAAGTAAATTAATTTAAATTATTATTTAATTTGTATTAATGCATTAGCAAGCTTACATTTGGAGTGAGGATTCCTACGACGTATGGAGTGGCCATTCCTGACAAACACCCAATGCCATTTACCAATCCCATCAGAGTAGGTGAATAATTGGGTGACAAGTCAAGTGAATTAATACGTAAGCTAGGATAACAGAATCCCATGAGAGCCACGCCGAAGGTAAAACACAATGTTGCAGTAATTTTATTACATCCACCGTATGAAGCACACATTACTCCCAGAGCGGGACCAAGATTTCCTGAAAGCATATAAAATTTGTAATTTTTTTACATCGTTCTGGATGGTATACTTTAGTGATATTTTCACTTAATATTTATACCTATAATGGCATACAATTTTCTGACTTGGGTAACTTTCATTGATCCTTTACTTATAAGGCGATCGGCTAGTATACTGGCAACAACCGATATGACCCATTGGCCGAAAAATGGTATTGACGATAACAAACCGTTCTATACCATAAATATTTAAAATTAATATGAATAAATGTACTTAGTACATTGGCATACAGTTTTTGTTTTCAACTTACTTCAGTCACGGAAAAGTGCAAGACATCACTCATGTACTTGGGAAGATCGCTGATTAAAGTAAAAGCGCCCCAGTCGTGTCCTGCTCCAGCAATGACCAGCGTCCATACTGGCCCAGAGGTTAGTATGGATTTCCATGGTGTAGGCGTCAGATCCTGTACACGTAAATAAAAATCTTAGTTCGTACTGTGTTATAACAGAGGAGTACTGACTAAAAACTGTCCAAACCTTCTTCCTTTCTAGTCTTCCGATGGCTCTTTTTAAGTAGGCCCGCTCTTCGTCCGAGATGAATGGGTGGGAATTTGGATCGTTGTATACGAACATGCACCAGAGTAGAAACCAGATGATTGAAACAATGCCGAAAAAGTAAAAAACGTTCGGCCAACCACCGGGTATGTACCGCATGATGAACCCGCTCAAACAATTAGACAAAATATTACCGATTTGCGCACCTGTGTACAAAGTTATCCGAATAATTTATCACATGTGTACAATGAAATTTTATCTCATGTATAATACACGTTACCTGCAAATACCAGCGTGGCAAACTTTCCTTTTTCTTCGGGGGGCGCCCACTGCGCCAGGAGTGTACAAAGCGCCGGAAACGTCATGCCCTATAGTGGAAAAATAATAAACTCATAGCGTACTTAAGAACAACCGAGAGTAAGTAAAAATATAGACATATTTTATATTTGTAGATATATAGAAATAATAAAATATACTAGAGTTATGAGATAGAACTCACTTTATATTAAACGTATCGAAAATATTTGTACCATTAAATGATAATTTTTAAACCAATTCGGGTTTATCTGTTTGAGATAGTAATTTATAAGGTGTTTTAACGACTTTTAGAAAATTTATGCAACATTTTTAACCACAAACCTATATAGGTAGCCCATCATATATTTCATAACCTGTATAATTAGTAATTATGCATTCGTAAATAATATGCATATTATATTATGTACAAGTGCGATACACTTAATCATTTATAAATTTGTAAAAAATGTTTTACAGTGGTAATATGCTATATTTTAGATTTTATAAAATAAGATGTTTACTAAAATACTATACGTCCCATTCTAACATAATATATTTTTTTTTTTCATTGGTCTAGAGTCCGGCAAATATGACCATTAGCTATTGTAGAGGTTACGGTTGGAAGGGTTAGAACGGTTGTATGGTTTGTTGCCAATACGTGTAGGTTTTTGCAACTATGGACCCGGGTGGTCACCCGTCCGGGAACTACTAGCAGCGACCGTTGCTTACTCTCAATCACGTTGCGTAATTGATTTCAGTCACTAACATATAATAATATTACAAACCATGAAATTTTAAAATGTGTAAATAGGTAGGTAGTTAATGGACTGTTCGATTTAATTATTTAGTAGGTATAAATATACATAATTATAATAATTATTAACGGATTCCTATTGAAGTGCATATTATAATATACAAGTATGTTTGTGGTAGGTATAATATATAAATTCATAATTTTACAGTGTTGTAGGACACATGTTATAGGTTATCGTGCAAAATATTTTATGTAATATTTTTCTAAAAACATTAATGATTATTTTTATATTACATGTTGTGGATTTTTATTCAAAAGCCCTCGTGATGCATATATTTAAAATGTACTATATATGATTTGACAATATTGTTTGTGAGCATTAATTTTAAACCGTTAAATCTACCATGTACCTACGTTTATTGTGAAAGGCTGGGCATTAACGAGTTAAAAAGTTAAAGTTAAGTTGTTTTTAACCAAGTTACATTCCTAAAAACATTTGCTTTCGTTGCATACTTTTATCAATTAATGTACGTATTGTAATTTGACATGGATTGTAAATATTCAGTAATTAAAAAATGCGCCTGATTTTTAAGTAATTTAAGTTGCTTTTTTATTCAATTTGACTTTTAACTTATTAACAAGTTAAAATAAATAAAAGGCTCTTTAAACTTTAAGCTTTACCTCCATTTTTTTTAAATTACTTAGAGTTTACTTAATAATTATAGTCAACTGGCATAATAAAATATATGATAACGCATAAACAGGTAACGTAATAGTATTGTACGCATGCGCATTACTTCACCAAGTCCTTCGACGAATCGCAGGATAAACAGCGGCCTGGACCCGATGTGTGCCACACACGGTGTCATCAGCGTGAATATGGCCGTGCACAGTATGCCGAAGCCCATGGTGTGCTTCCCTCCGTACTTCTGGGACAGCACACCGCCGGGCACATGCGTGAGTATGTAACCGTAGTAGAACGCCGACAGCACCTCCCCCTGTGTCTCCTCGTCCCAGTCGAACCTCCGTCGGTGCTCCCTTTGCCGTCACTTTGGCCGGCTCTGACGTCCGGTTGGACGCCGACGAGTGCAGCAGTCGCCCCTGCGCCGTCGTCCTCGGCAACGGGCAGTAGTCGTGTTGCACGGCCGTCAGAGGGTCGCACCGCCGCCCCTGCACCTGCACGGACTTCACCATTTGCGTGAGCGTGATGCCCAGGCACGCCCGCATCACGTACGCCATCGTCACGCCCAGCATCCCCATCACGGCCATCACCCATCTCTGGGATATGCGTCCTGCACAGCCGCAAAACCGGACCACCGAGGCGAGGGAAAACATTAAACAACGTCGATATTCTATTAATATTATTTCAGGAAATGCGGGGGGAAATTAATTAGGTACCTGCACAGCCGCAAAACCGGACCACCGAGGCGAGAGAAAACATTAAACAACGTCGATATTCTATTAATATTATTTCAGCAAATGCGGGGAAATTAATTAGGTACCTAGTTTAAAAGTTAAAGAAGTTAAAAAGTCATTTTTTTTCAAACTTTTCAACTTAAAACTAGTTTGTTGGTTTTCTAATTTACATAAACATTCAACTAGAATCCAATGTAACAACTTAGCTATTTGGAGTTGATTTTAAAAACAATGCATTGAGTTAAAACTTAAAATACATGTAACCCATATCTGTTGTTAACACTAATCAGTTAAATCAACATACAAATAATATTTATAGATATAATATTATAAATATTCCTTGATTAAATAATTTCATTGATACAAATGTCTGATATTACCTAAAGCGTTACAACTGCAGGATGCGTTAATATTGTACTTGTTACTAGTTATTATTTGCTGCAATATTTATAAAAAAAATCACAAAAAAACTAAAGTTGCACAATCACTATACTATATATTTATAAATAGATGGTATTATTGAAACAGTCACTATTATAATAAGTTTAGTGGTATTATAAAAATAATTTGAAAATTTTTTTTAACAAAATGAAGTTGATATTTTCTCCGAATTAACTTTTACATTTAAATATATTATTTGTTAATTATTTACTTATAACTTAATATTCTCAACTTTGATTTATCTTAACTAGTTCAAGTTTATTATTTTTATTAACTTGCCCAACTTTAATTATTTGTATAAAAATATAGTCGTTTTATATCAAAACTATCTCGTGTACCCTGCATGATGAGGAGGGTTAAGATAGGTATATCGTGGACTCAGAACCTAAAGGTGCATATCGATTATTTTTCGATAATACACTTTATATAATATTATTATAAATTGGTTTAATATTATCAATGCTCTATAATTCAAGCTCACCAGTAACAAAGTAATGCTATTATTCAAAGAGTTTATAAATTTGTAATTTATTATAGTAGGTAATCTATAAATAGAACCTGACGGTTATAACACTTTAATGTTTAAACCAATAGATTTTTTTTACGTGATAAAATGAATTAGTGATAATCAAAAACAACTGTTTCATATTAATTGTGTTAACCATGCAATAACCATATGATAGTACAATATTATTAAAGATATATTATACAGAATAAATAATAGTATACAATCTATTATTTTGGGTATAATATCACAATATTATACCTATTTTTTTGCTTACTCAAAAATTTTTTTCGAGGAAACATACATTTAATTAAGATTGAAAAAAAAAATTCTACTGAGTGATATAAGATATTAACAAACCAACCGGTTCAACGTACATATTAAAAAAATAATAAAATGGGTAGAATTAAGTACCTATAGGCACGTAGTGACGGATTTAATGTATTGCACTCACAATTTAGTATAAGTGTCTGGGTAAGTTTACCCTATCCATACAAATTAAAATGTAGTATAGGTTTACCAGGGATGGATCGAAGAATGAACAAGGAGGGGCTAAACACAATTATTTATCAATAATCTAGGTACCCATGTAAATCATATAAGTTAAAATGAAATACTCGTAAACATAAACCTATAAAGTACCTACCTATTTTAGATTCTGAGCGGAGCGGTGAATATATTAATTTTACAATGATGTGTGTGTTTTTTTAATTTTTATTTCATATTAATTGTGTTAACCATGCAATAACCATATGATAATACAATATTATTAAAGATATATTATACAGAATAAATAATAGTATACAATCTATTATTTTGAGTATAATATCACAATATTATACCTATTCTTTTTTGCTTACTCAAAAATTTGTTTCAAGGAAACATACATTTAATTAAGATTGAAAAAATTCCTACTGAGTGATAATAATATATTAACAACCAACCGGTTCAACGTACATATTAAAAAAATAATAAAATGGGTAGAATTAAGTACCTATAGGCACGTAGTGACGCATTTAATGTATTGCACTCACAATTTAGTAAGTGTCTGGGTAAGTTTACCCTATCCATACAAATTAAAATGTAGTATAGGTTTACCAGGGATGGATCGAAGAATGAACAAAGGGTGGGCTAAACACAAATTATTTATCAATAATCTAGGTACCCATGTAACTCATATAAGTTAAAATGAAATACTCGTAAACATAAACCTATAAAGTACCTACCTATTTTAGATTCTGAGCGGAGCGGTGAATATATTAATTTTACAATGATGTGTGTGTTTTTTTAATTTTTAATTTTTTTTTTGTGTCTTTCATCGCCTTTTAAAACAGTAAAAATGATTAGATTTTATTCAACAGTATCTTTTCTGATAGGAAAGTGAATCTAGTTAGTGCTTTGGGGGGTCAAAAGTAAAAAATTCCCAACAGTTTTCAAAAGTGCCGTGAAAAACGAAAGAAAAATTAAGGAAAAACAGGAACTTTCAGGTAAAATTGGTATTCAAAAAATCGGTTTTGGTTTTTGGTGTAACTCTAAAACAATTTAACAGAAGATACATGAAATTTTCACTGGTTGTTTATATTAGTATTTTCTATACACGATAAAATTTTCAAAAACTTTGATATGTTTTGAACTGTTTAAGGAATTTTCAGTTTCAAATTTTTTTTATGAATATCAATAAAAATATACGTATTTGTTGGGTAAAAAGGTTGAAAATGTAATACAAGGCTCTTAAAATATTGTTGTAACAATATTTGAATAATATTAAAAATCCATAGTCACATTTTTTTATAAGCATTTAAAGTTAAAATCTTGACGAAAGTTATCAAATTTAAAATTTTACTAATAATTCATTAGTTAAAAATTTATAAAATGTTCTAATTTTAAATCCAAAGATTGAAAAATCTAAAACATGGTACCACGTAAAGAAGTTATAATTTTAAAAATATTTAGATTACTTAATTCACAATAATATCATAGGCTGACTGACCGTCTTCGCTCATAATCGTTTTTCTTATACAATGATATTATATCATTGAATTCAATTTTAGTACAATCCATTACAGTGACCCACTTGTAACCTAGGTACTGTACAGCAGAGCTACACCCACTTGCCCACCTTTTTTTGTTGTTGTAAGTGAACGTCCTGAAATATACGAGAAAACATCTTTAAAATATCAAAGGGTCTTCAGTTCTCATAACTGCCTCTCGTTTTTCGAGTGAATTTTGTATACGTACCTACTATAACATCGTAGGTCTGATATATTATATGCAGAGTATGGCCTATATTGGCCTCGACATTTTAGACGATTAGATCCTGTTGTTTAATGGTTTTCATTTATAAATATAAAATATAATTTAATGTATATTATTATCGTGTGAGGCGGGGTTAAGGTTATGTACATCAATTATTATAACCACGATAAAATCATACAAATTATTTGGTCCTCGTAGCCAATAATAATAATAATAATATTATCAGTTATAAAAGTGGGCTTACAGACAAAGCGTTTGTAGAAATTTCGTCAATATCAACAGAAGGCTGAAGGACCATAACATTATTTGATCATAATAAATTAGGTACATACATATATTTTTATAATATACCTAAGGTGTCTAATTCAATAGAACAATTACAATTTTTGTTTTACTTCGAGAAATGTACATACCCGGTCGGTAGTTTAATCAAGTTTAGGTAGGTGCACAGTGGTGTAGCGAACTAAAAATTTTCCAGAGGCCAGTTACAATTATCCCAAGTATTTATGATAATAATGTATTAATGTAATATAACAAGTTATATTTCAGATCGTTATTGACTACCTATTGAGAATATCAAATTAAATTTAGTAGGGGACCCACTGGCTACCACCCACCCCTCTATTTAAGAAAAATTTCAGAGGCCAAGGCCTCTGAAATTACCGTTTGCCACCCCACTGTAGGTGCATAATCCAAGTAAAGGAAAATGTATCTCGTGTGCCTTACCCTTGCGTAATCTTTGCGCACAATGCAATAGTGTTCACTATTCAATATTAAGAATAGTTATTTTATTTAAAAGGTCCATAACATAAATCAATATTTGCCAGAACATAAAAATCACACAATAAGAAAACTAAACGCACTGGAATAATTACAGATTGATATGAAGTTAATTATGTCAAGACTAAAATATAGTGTTGGATGACATTATAATTATAATGACTGATAAACAGAAATAATTATGTTTGAAATCTACTTTCCACAACAGCCATTTACTATGATTACAGATTAGTGACTATATTTGTTGTATATACGATTGCTTACTTCTTTTTTTTAATAAGATACATTTTTATGTTATAAATTTATAATAATTAAAAAATTATTTTAATTAATATTTTTTATTGTAAAATCATAATTTATATTAACTAATCAAACTCTACAACGATACATTTGTAAATTGATCTATTCGGTTTTTATGAATCATAGTTGTACACTGATAAATAAAATATATGACACAAGTAACAACTAATAAAAATGTTTGAACACATTATAATTATAATTTATCTATAAGTTTTTAACATAACTTATTTTTAATTTTACAATTTGATTTTCTAGATCATAATATAGGTACCTATATTATTTTTTTCATAGACGTAATTTATTTTATTTTTCACATTCATTATGAGGTATTTATAATTACTGATATTAGTTATGTTTTAAATAAAAATAAAAATAGTGTTCCTAAATAAGAAACTTTTTTGTTATTGATGAGATGAAATAATTCTTTTGCTAAAAATAAATACATGTTTATTTTGTGTTAGGTATTATTTTTATTTATTAATAATTTATTCTTATATTATTTTTAAATTGTTTAAATATACCATCAGTATATAAGGACATAATTTCACAATAAATATATAGGGCATATATATAAGATATATGATTATAAATTATAGATACATAAATATTTCAATAAGTGGACAACCGTTCAGTAGAGAAACCTATTAATGACACTCACAATAATACTTCATAGAACTTAAGTACTCACCAGTAAAATATTTAAAAAAAAAAAAGAAAACAGTATTCCCAGTTTGACGCATCTATTATCCTTTATCCTTCTATCCTTTATTTAATATTCTCGTTTTTATCGTTATTTTTTTTGTATAAAACTTAATTTCGCCAAATTAAAGTTTTTATTTTACTATGAAGTTTTATCCAATTTAAATAGTTAGAATTAGAGTTGCCTCATTAAATATTAATATTAATAAAATGTTCTCATTATTGCAATACTCGCGGTCAAGACATCAAAGCATGACTAAAACATAAAATGTTCACATTTTAACGCCCACAAAATTAAACAAATAAATCATAGAAATATTAAGCTATGAGAAATTATTTTGTAATATTAGAATAAAACATAAAACGTTGTACTATAATACATTTAAGTAGTACGCATACCTACTCTACTATACAAGAAACTTATTATATTCTATTTTAATATAAATAGGAAACATATGCTATTAAAAAGTTTAGGATTAACGTTTACTTACGTGAATTAAATATCATAGTGATGGTTAGTATATTAATATAATTTTCTTGGTGTCTGTGTATATGTGAGTATTGTTTATTTCGGACGAAAATTTATAGATGACCGTCGTAATTCGTCCGAAAAATTGTTAATGAAAATTTTCTCATTGGTCTTTTTACCAATTGACTTATTGCGGTAGTAATACCGTGTACAAGAATCGTGGAAGGTATTTAATATTATACATCTATATATTTTTTTAATCCGATGCAAGACGTTGCCGTTACAATAGTTTTGTTAATCTGTTGAGTTCGGCTGCATCTACATAATATTATAATGGCAGTTTCACAATTAATTGTATCGAGACACGAAATAATACTGTGGTCGTACTATTCGAACAAAGTGATTAGTACGCTCTTATTTTATATACCCATCATCTTATCTAAATTAATAATGGAGCCATATCACTTAAATTTTATTTTAATCATTATAAACACGCTGAATGCATACAATGTTTTTTTTCATATTGTTTTAGGTACCTACCGTGTATAATATTAAGTTACAAATTATATAGAAATCTTTATTTTTTGAAATAACACCTTGTAGTAATTTATGGTAGATTGGTAACCTGTAGATGATAATTTTATCAAAGGTCAGCGATTATCTGTAAGTAAATTGTAATTGTAATTTTTTAATCGTTAAATACACAGAATCGTTTAGGTTTGCCAATTTGGAATTATAGTGATTTTTAAGATTTAAAATGTCTGAAATTAATATTCTAGAAAATAAGATTTTTTTAAATCGTTGATGCAGTATTATTTTGTATAGTTTATACATGCCAAACGTAAGCTAATTTATTAAAAATTATAGATACTTAAGCATTTACGACTTAGATTAAATGCAAATGGAGTCCATAATAATCAATCGTTAAATATAGGAGAAAATAATGTATACTCCAACATTTTGGCCATTAAATCTGTATAGGTTATAACTTATAAATAACCAAAAGTTAAACACACTGTCTTAATAAGCTGAATAATATTTAATTTATTTAAAAAATTTATTGTTTAGAAAAATATTTAATTTCAAAGTATTAAATTTCAAAAGCCGAACCCGATATAATATAGAAGATGAGAATATGGTTAACTTTAGCATTGTTGATGCAAGTTAAATAGTATTATATTTTATATTGATTTATCATGGCAAAATAAAAAAAAGCAGGATGTCGTTCTGCTGTACAGTAGGTTAAGAGTAGGCCTATGTATAATGAATTGTATTAAACTTGAATTCAATGATATAATATCATTGTATAAGAAAAACGATTCTGAACGGAGCCGGGTGTGTCAGTCTGGATTTTTTATATTGTTATTATTAATTATTATAGCCTGTTAGTTGAATTAATATTATAATATTATTATTATTATTTATTCGTTGCTCTGGCGATAAATAAAGCGTTAGAAATTAAAATCCCATTTTTAGCCGGTTTTCGTAATTTGTCGATAACTTTTCCTATAGCATTAAATAACTATTGAGAAAATCGAAAAATGACCTCTTTAAAGTACCATCTTGATTTAATTTTCTAAAAGATAAGATATGTGAAATCGAAGCACTCCTTCTGGTAGAAATTTTGTATACAGAATATTAAAAAAATAAAAAATAAACACCATTGTAAAAGAATCTCCGCTCAGAATCTAAAAATGAACAATAAACAGTTTAACGCAAAAATGAAACCAATAATATAATATTCCTTCTGTTTTCAAAAGTTGATTAATAGCAATTATGTGTATTAAATTTCCACAAATAAATAAAATAAAAATAACATTAAAACATTATTATTAACTTATGACGTATATATTATCTTGTTTTACTGTAGGAGTATCGTTTTGCATGACATGTTTGTACTTGGAATACAAGATCCTAAAAAAAGTAAATATAAATATATTTAATAGGTATAAGTAAATAAATCATTTTGGAAATGAAAAATGACTTACACAAACACAGATAATATGGGTAGAGTCAAACCAACATACAATATAGTGAACAGACACAAATGTCCAGTTTTAGTATAATGAATGTAATAAAATGCGAATTGATAAGCCTTAATTACACCAACAGTCAACAAGGAGTTCGTACACATTTGAATGGAATTTAAACGACCTAAAAGTATATAAATATTATAATTTTCTAATAACATTGATAAATAATAGTATAATAAAAGTCTATACGCAGATACCGAGTTGTTCGATTGGTACCAATTTTGATGTTAACGAACTAATAATAGTGACCATTGTTCCATGGCATAAATAAATTATTGTAACTAAAACAAAAAATATTATTATATTGGTATAATTATAATATAAATAATAAAATATAAATTAATATTTACTCATAAATATTTGAAAAAATTGACCGGCAAAAATGTAGCATACAGCAGCTGCGATGTAAAAACAGCAAACTGAAATACTAATTAGTAAATCGTTTATTTCCATACGATGACTTAAAACCGAAACCGAAAACACAGTTCCTGGAAACAAAAAAATGGTACCTATCATAAATGAGCTTAAGAGAAAATATGGAAAAAAATTAAAAAGTATTAATACTGAATATACATTTTTAGGTCCCCAATACTTATACTTAAATGCTAAAAAATTCATCAAAAAATAATTTGGTTTTTTTAACAATTAATATAATCGAATAATTACCGACAAATATGGCCATCATTTTTAAAACGGTAAAACAAACTTCTTCATCATTATACCACATAAACGATTTTTTTATATACAACATTATTAAATCATAGTCACCTGAAATATAAAATGTCAACACAATTTCCAATGTTTAAAATGTACAAAAATAATAATTATTACTTACATCCTATTCTTGTTACCAATATTGATTGACATATTATCAATATAACTAATACAACAGCCGAACCCTTTAATTTATCCTTAAATAAATCAGTGAACTCTTTAAGAACATAGTTCGGTCTCTGCCACTCAATATCTCTATTACAGGAGTCAGATGTGTCCTTAACGAGTAAATTGATAACCAATAACGCAATCAAATTTAACAATATCGGTACCAAAAACAGAAAATCATAATCACGATATCGTATTCCTATTTTTAATAATGCAACTAATCCCGCACCCATTAAGGAGCTTATAGGATAAGTAGCAATTATTATTCCATGTTTTAAAGTCCTTGATTTAACAGTAGAATTTTCTGATACATATGACATCACGCCAATCCAGAAAATATTTCGACCAACGTAAAGTGCAGGAATTATCCATTGAAAGATAAAATCATTAAAATAATACCAATTCCAATGGCTATTGCCAAAATATAAAAAGTCTGTTAAAACCTGTGCTATAATCGGTAAGAAAATCAAAGGTTTACGTCTTCTTCCATGACTATCACTCCATGCTCCTGCAAGTACGATATAAAATCAAATTAGTAATTATTTAAATTACTTAACAGTAAAATAAATTACTTTAAAGGGACTCCCTCGGTTTTGTCAAAAGTCAAAACTATTGTAGATTTGACCAATCTAAACATAAATTTCGTTTATTTTAGTTATTTTAAAAATATTTTTGAATTCCATATCATAAAATAAATTTTAAGGGGGCTGCAGATGACGAAAAAAAGTTGGTTTTAGTCCGAAAAGTCAGAGAAGACTGAAGGAATTTGGTTTGACGGATTTCAATTTTTAAAACTGATTTTCATTGATTAATATAAGTTTACGAGATTTCCATCGAGGCGAGTTTTAACATCTATTTTTTTCAGCGATATTCATGAATAAAAATATGATATTTTTGTATTTATATTACCTAACATATTAATACGCATTATGACACTAACAATAATTGAAATATTAAAAATCGCCTCGAAGAAAACCTATATAAAAGTAAACTTGTTAATCAAAATTAAAATCCGCCAACCAAAATCAGTACAATTATTGGCGTATTTGTCAAGTACACCAGCCGTGGTAATCCGGCTTTATACATGTTTACCTAATTGGAAAGTTAAAAACAACAGTAGCCAAAACAATAATTACTTTTTTTAATTCTTCGAATCCAATCGTTAACTCTACAACTTAGTCTGTTTTAGTTTACAGAAAATCCACATTCGGATCAACCAACTTTTTTGAAACAATTTTTTCGAAGGCCTAGTTTGGACGTTTATTTGGCAGAATTTCTAATTGGACACCTGTAGGTTTGCGGATGTCGGACTCGCCGTCTAAACAGCCGGCAGCCCAAAGAGCGATGCCACCGGAGGGTGGGATTCTAACCCGCGACGGTGCGCGTTAGAACCGACGCTGTTGTCCGCTCGGTCACTCCGTCTCCCTTTTGAAACAGTACCTCAGAACGATGACGATGTTTTTGATTTTCTAGTTCAGTCTCCAACCAATAATATTACTATTCCAGGGATAACAATAAGGCTGCCTCCGCCAATTTTTTGGAGAGATGTAAAAATATTCTCAAATGCGTAGTAATTAAACGATTTTATTGGTAATAATAACTTTTTAGAAAATACTACAAAGACCAATTAAAAACACTAACTGCTTCTCCGCCACATATGGACCAGAGATCTACTATCTTAAAATGTATTTTAATACTATAGTAATGAACTATTTCATAAACCTATATAAACTAACGGATAAAAACTGATTAAATTGGTAATCAGAAATATTCGCCCGTCTACTGATAGTAAGGTTATAAAAAAAACAATTCAAATCCTTTTAGGTAGGTACCTACTAATGTTTGGCGGCGTCGCGGAAGAATGCGAAAGCAGTCCCGCCATGTCGTCGGTTCAAAACTGAAAAAAAAAGGTACCTACTAATGTAATGGTATAATCCATCACCCATCCCATATACTTCTTGTGCAAATTGTAGGTACAGTTTATATATTTCAAGTAAATAAAAGACAACATGTGTCATAACTAGATCCATATCCTGTCTTTTAACTTGGGAATTTCCAAAATCAGAAAGTGTAAGTCCATCATCAATCATCGTATTATTATACTTATTATCTTATTGATTTTTTTTTAAATGTCTATCATTCTATGTGGACATGTGCTACTAAAAGCGTAAGTGATGACATTTATTACATTCAGGAGACTTGAGGACATGGAGAAAAACCATCCAGTGACGTAATTTGAATAAATTTAACTTTTAAGTGTTTATGATGTTTACTGTATACACTGAAATAAGTTATCATAGCCATAGTCACCTGAGCCTTCTGTGAGTGTTTTCAGTGATACAATTTGTTGATAGGTTATCAACGAAGGGATTACTGTGATTTTGAAGGTGATCTCTAATTTGGAATTAAGCTGTTGGACGTTTTTGTTATTTTGGTAATTTGGACATCTGTGTGGACAGTAGAGGATGTAGTTTGAAATGTATAGATGAGGGCTTTGATCTGTGAATTGTATTGGGAATATTTGAATTTTATGTGTATTTGGCTTTTTAGCTGATCTTTATATTTGTATACCGTAAACAATTTATTGAGTAATGGTAGTAGATTTTAAATAAAACATATTTTAGCTTTGAAGTAGATTTTTGAATATTTACTTAGGATAGGATGCAGTTGATAAAGTTATATATTTAATTTTAATTTTGTAAAGTGATTGTGTTTTGCACAAGTCGAACGTTTATCGAAGGTGAGTCCTATATAGGTATTTGTTTATGCAGCTTTAGGACGGGTTTATTGTTTAAGTGTACAAGTAGGGGGTTAGTCATGGGGGAGAGTCTAAGTTGTATAGACACATTTATTTTTATTACATTTTAACACGCCACTGGGGTACCACATAGATAGGGTGTTGAGTGATTTTGATGAATCTCATTGATATAAATGTATTATTTTAATCATTGATTTATCTGGGATATTTAATGATGATTAATATCCAACATACAGCAACCAGCAACAGCAGTAGTCAGTGCCACAATAACCGAGTGTGTTACGTGTGTTAAACACGTCCAGGGCCCCAACCCATAATAGGGGGCCCAATGATAAAAATTTAAAAATATATAGAAAGAAAAAAATAAAACAATTTTTTTAATAATAATTATTAATAAAGATTGAACAATAGATCGGTTTTGTTTTTTACACAACATTATCATATATCAACATTTCTTTTGCGGACTGTACAACGGAAATTAAAAAAGTTTGGTTGCAATTGATTAAAGTGCGTCATGCGAAGGAACGCGCATTTTGACAGGTTTAGTGTGAGTGTGTTTACGCGTTTCAATTATTGGCGCCTATTTTTGTTATGCGAGAAAAACGCATTTTATATTGCACGTTCAAAAGGCGGGTCTTCTACGGTCGGTGTTTTGTAGTCGGTCAATAAGCTATCCATTTTGATAACGTATGTGAAAACTTAATTAGAATATTTATTTGAATAATTAAATTTATAAAATAATAAATAAATAATAGCCATAATTTTTTTAAGTAAGTACAGTATTTATTTGATATTTAATAATTATTTATATTTAAAATGAATAAAAAAGGCTACAAATTATTACATTTATTTATTTGTAAATACATAGGTACCTAAGCGTTTTAATTATGTTAACCTTATTTTGTATGAGTAAAAACTCAAAATTCCAAAGTATGTTTTCAAATTTGAAAAAATTAATTTTACAATAGTCGATGGATTAATTTTTCAATTTTCAAGAGTAAGAGAGGAGACCATTCATTTTATTTACACACGGGCCCAAATTGGCGTAGTTGCGGCACTGGCAGCAGTATACACCTAACATGTTTTATCTTTCTATTCATTATATACATATTAAACTTTCATATTATTATAGTGTGCATATTATACATTAATCCACAAATGCTAAAACAATCTAAAACAGTGGTTTGTTTTTTGGAAATAAAAGTAATGTTCAAATATTGTTATTGGAATCAACGGCGACAAACAAAAAATAAAAAAGAGCAAAACTCGGTGGCCAATCACGATTTTTTCTTATTCAGTATATCTATATCTATATGTAGTTTTCACATACCTGCTATTAAAGCAACTGCGAAAGAAATCAAATACTGTAAGATATTAGTATTCGAATGCACCAGGTGTTGACTTTCATAAACACCAACAAGGCATTCGCCGAACGGAATTAACGGCTCGCAGGATCTTTTATTGGTCAAGTTATTTTGAAAGCTACTAGACACCGTCAGCGATGCCGTATAAAGCACCGTCGCTATTATCAGGTAAGCCTCCTGACTGAAGCCGTGTCGTTTTAGGTGCTCTGTCGGGTTACGAATGAACATTTTAAAAT
The DNA here is from genome assembly GCA_008086715.1 of Sitobion miscanthi. Taxonomy (NCBI): domain Eukaryota; kingdom Metazoa; phylum Arthropoda; class Insecta; order Hemiptera; family Aphididae; genus Sitobion; species Sitobion miscanthi. The sequence continues at coordinate 22,785,298 of CM017798.1, read as the reverse complement.
TACTGAAACAGTTAAAATTGCCACAATTAGTCCCAAATAATTAGCGTCACCGCGTTTATAATACCACTCGCAGTAAATTCGTACGATATATTATTATGCTGCAGCGGCGACGTATAAACAATAATTTATATTTTGACACAACAACTGATCCAAGCGCATGCCCGTAAAAACTACGCGCGTATAGTATGGAAACGTATTAGTTGTGCGTACTATTGTACAAGATATCTACAAAGTGCGCTTGTTTTGTACTCGGCTTAAATTGCGTTAAGACAATGGTAGGTACCATAGAATCGTGATTGACTCATTGTGTCAACATGATAATTGTGTAGGTTAGGCTACAGCGTGTCCGCTTGATGTATAAGAATCGTTAACATTCAATCAAGTACCTATACGTAAACATTAATGGCAGTGTGTATACATGGGGACATTCGTCGTGGAAATCGATGCTGCAGATCCGCGGTTATTTCAATAATTAATATTCACTGTAGCCTATAAGTAATATTTGTGTATAAATGAGAAATCGAATCTCATAACTTTCGATGATAATGCAATACGTCCTAATTATGTCCTAAATACAGCAAACATTTTCGGAATTATTAATAAAATCAAACATTACTAAATATTAAAATATATCGAAGATATTATGATGTTCTTTCGGCAGCATTCTTAAGTCGGTGGGGAGGGAGAGAGAAAAATAACAAGGAAAGGTGGATTGATTAGGTGAAAAATTCAAGTAAAGATTATATTTATGATATTTATGTGGAAAATTAAGAGTACAGAAGTCGTTGAAACCATCAGATAACATGTACTAAGAAACTAAAAACCAAGAGGACTGTCTGAGGTCATGAAGTGGTGTGAGTTATCTACTCATCTACATACTTGATGATCTATATTAAGTTAGTTGATGTTTACATAATATAGTATATAATATATATATTATATATATTTATAAGTCACGCACTCACGAGTGCCAGCTGACTCCATTAAAATAATTCTAGTAATCGGTGATTCATTCGTTTTATATTTTGTTATCGGGCTTGTTAGTACGCCTAAGGTTTGAATTTTAAATGTTGAAGTGATCAGATTTATTTGTAATTAAGGCGCCCGGTGCCGATGCCATTTTGTCCTCAAAAATACACTCTGCGGGAAAAACGATACCGCCTTATAGAATCAACCAAATTTCATAATTTTTTTTTTAATTGCTAGAGGGAAATATTTTACAGCCCGCATCGATCTCTGTTTTTCAATATTTTATTCTCAAACTTTATAATATGTCTAAAAAAATGCAAGATAAAAATACTTATTTACAAATTTTTTAATACAATTATTTGAAATAAAATACAAAATTAGAGATCGATGCGGGCTGTAGGAAGTCTTCTTCTTTCAGATAAAAAAATAGTCATCAAAATCCGACAAATCTACAAAGCTTGAAAGTTATTCCCGTAGTCATTTTTTTCGATATAATACAACCTTCCCCCCCCTACCAAATAGGTATCGGGTAGTAGATTAGTTGAAAAGTCTTATATAATTGAAGTGGCAACTAAAATATTAATTTTAATTTTCAAATTTTGTAGAATTGTGGAAAATTTGAAAAACTGGCACCGGGACCCTTAAGTGTAAAACTGAAAATTAAAAACACGTAATTGTATGACAACAAAATCTAAAAAAAACATATTCGGTATAAAATATTATGGATGGTGGATTGGTCTACAGGCATAATAACTAACGAAAGACACAACATTAAAAACCACTGCATATTGAAATATGGCTGTGTCAATGTCAATGGCCTTGGATGTTTTTTTTACAAAATATTTGTTTTGTAAATCATCAATTTTCCTAGTTACCAATCGATTACAAGCATATAGCAGCCAAGTACATATATTATTAGTACCTACCTAGTTTAAAAACAGCAAGCTACAAGTTATAAATTGTAGCCTATAAATCGTGTATTAAAATATCGTTTCAAAACAAAAGAAAGGTACTCAAGAATGACTAATACTTACAGAAAACAATGATCGTAGTCACATCGTAGTGATCGTACACATTATATTCCATCAGTATAATATATTTCCTTTTTGAAATGATAACGGATTTGTGTGGCAAACACTTCTGGAATATTACTCAAAAGTTATCAAAAGTTTAACCGCAGTACACAGAAAACTATAGATAATAGATAGTGGTGTGATTGCACAGAGATACAATACTATAGTGGCAGACTCAATTATTTTGGTATAATATGACATTGTATACTATTATCATAGAACAATATAGTAGCGAAACTCGATCAGCTGATAGGTGAAGTGTTTACCTATGATCTGAAGTCCGAACAATGAAACTGTTTCCGTACACCAACATGATGTTACACCCGTATTGAAAAACCGTTTCCGCCTAGTAGGCAGGGTATTCTGCGCGGGGTCGGGTTGTTTCCAGTTTCCACTGTTTACTTTTTTTTTAATTGATAACTTATGCCATGCCTCCCAAAGACCGTGTTCAAGGCCACAACCACCCGATTCGGCCAATGCACAGAGTTTCAATTCACAGAGCTATTATGTTGGTATGGTGATAAGGCAATGTGTACTATTTGTCGGTTGCGCGCCAAGCAGACTTTAAGTCATGTAAACAATATACTTATTAATGGCGCCCACTTGATTTCATAACTTATACCTACATACTAAATTATAATAAATTATACTAATTTATATTAAATATAATTTCAATAAATATAGAGATATCAATGGCAAACTTTAAGTCCATTTTTTTCTCCTCAAAATCCATAAATCGTATTCTTATTTTTTCATAACTAGCTGTATTAGTTGTGTAGTTAGAACCCCTTTTTAACTGCCTATTATAGATTGTTATTTCTGGGCTTTGTAAACGGACTTGATTGGAGTGATATTAATAATAAAGAAAGTCTAAAGTCAGACATATTATGTATTTCGTGGTGTACTTGACGTGTTCATTCCATTTGGTCAGCTGTTACTTTTGTGACGATTGTAATTCGGTTGTCACTTGTCAGTCACTTTATCGGGTGATACAGAGTTGTTTCTACCTGTTACTTTGTGACCTATTTGTGTAATTTAAGTTGCATCTTCATTTTCTTTTTTTTTTTTGATAAGTACTACTTCAACTTACTGCTAGTTTCTAAACTGCAAATAAAATTGAAATTTAGATATCATAATTATTAGACATAATTTTTAGTGGTGGTCAAATCGGTATTTTCTTCAAAATTTCGATGGTTAGTTACAATATGCAATTGTTACAGTGCAATAATCGATAAGAAAATCAAAGGTTTACCGTTTACCATTTTCCATAAACGTCTCCTTCCATGACCGTCATGCACTCTATGCACCTTAAAATAAATTATATAATTTTATTAATTGTTAATTATTTAAAATCAAACTAGCCAACCACACCAACCCCATAATAGCCAATCAAGGCGAAGCAAACCCACCTAATAATCCTACCAGTCGGTTAAAAAATAAAAAGACGTTGGTGCAGGGATTTACTAAGCCCCTGACCCCAATGACGCATGAAGGTTCTATCACTGGACAGTCTCCCTCCTCATACTAAATCATCTTGTAAATATTTTCCGTAATTATTATTCTATTTGCTTATTGTACATATGTTACAGATTGTACATTTTCTATTTTAAATAAAATAAAAATTATATTTAAATTAATTAAATTCAAATATTTGAAGAAACCCATTTTTACAATTTTTTTATTTTTTAAGTTTTTCTTTCTTGAATGATATCATACTTTTTAAGTATAAAATCTGTAGCAGAACAAGTTTCTGATAATTTCAATAGGTACATAAAATCCATTTCGGAACGATAATTAGGCTATCATTTTATCTATTAGTCCTAAATTATAAGTATTAAAGCTTAGAAGAGTAGGATACCTAATACCTATTATCTATACCCATTTCATAATATATTAATAGGTATAATATTACATTTACATATTATTAATCGTAAATTAGTTTTTATACGTCATATATACCTACTTTTAAAATATTTAGAACCAAATAACCATAATAATATGTATATAATTATACCATTGATTTTATTATAAAATATATAATTGTCTATTATAAAATCAACCTTACGTAACAATACTTAAATCCTCTTAAGTATCGGTAATATTATATTGGCGATAAATGATAATTATGAAGAATGTATTCAAGATTTAAATTTTATTATACCTTTACTTCAAACAGTTTTTTTTTAGTTTTATTTTTGTGGTAGGTATGATATAACTATATAAGTTTATATTGATCTATTGAATGTTGCGTTTTCATTTTTTTTTCAGTTTGTAAAGAAACAAAAATAAAGGTTTTGGTTTCTTTTTGCTTCTTAAAAAATTAAAACTTCGTTTCCTGTTTTGGTTTAATATTTAGATATGTAAGAAAAACTGCTGTGGCGTAGTGAGGAACTTGGTGCTAGGGCCATAAGATACAGTGCCACAGAGGCCCCCTTTAACATATAAATTAAATTATAATACAAATATAAATTATTGAATAGTGATTCATGAGCTAATAATAATTATAAAATATATTTATTATTTACTAGCTGATCCCGCGCACTTTGTTGCGTAAAAAATGACAATTCTTTAAAAAAATGTGATTGTTCAACTCCTTTTGGGTGTAACTCTTAGCAGTAAGTGCAACTCAGCCACCTTTGTAGGAAATGTGCGAAAAATCGATTTGATGCATGTTATAACCAATAGCAACCATTTATAAACAAAAATTTTCGTCGTAAATCTCATAAATCCTGTTTGAGCACCTCCTTAGGTTGGACTTACCGGGTCCAATTGCGAATCTAAAATGTCCTCTTAAATCACTCTATCAATTAAAAAAAACCGCATTAAAATCCGTTGCGTAGTTTTAAAGATCTAAGCATACAGACAAACAACTGTCACTTAATGTACAACTCGGTTTTAAATAAGAAATCGAAATTAATCTCAAAAAACCTTTCCATACAGGTAAAAGTGTCGGTTCCGGACGTTCTGGTAAAGTTACGGTTTTTAAATTAATATTAATAAGGATTTCGGTGAGGTTCCGGTTCCAAAACCGGATCTTTTCGGCAAGGTTTCAGTCCTCGGTATGTACTAATGTACTATACTACTTACTATTTGCGTAAGTATAGGTGCCTAATATTTTGATCAGCTGTTATTAATTTACCTTGCAGACGTTGCAGTAGGTAGGTAGTAAGTTTATATTATTATACTCGATATTATATTAATTGAAAAGTGTTATTGATAACTACATTTTAAAACAATGATTTTTCTTAGAAAATAAAAGTAAAATTACTATTGGAATCAATAGTGACAAAAAAAACGCTTGCCAAGTCAGGGATTGGCATGCAAACTTTCTTGATTTTTAATTTTTAGAAATGTATTAACTGATATCACACATTCACACCCAAGCGGTTTAACAATTTGAATCCAGAAAAATGACGGTATGAACAGCCCCCCTAAAAATCAATTTTCATTTTCATTTAGTGTGATAAATCTCCGAAAACTTTCGAACTTTGATTTTGATACGTAGACATTTTCAGATAAATTATTTGCTAAATAATTTACAGTGTATAAAAGAGGGTTCTCATTTGAGAAACAGAAGTTTGTATCTCTACAGAACACTCCTTAAGTATTACAAAAAATATCAAGGTTTGAAAATATGATCTTTAGACTTTAAGTAAATACCTTTATTTTAAAAATCCAAGAATCAGATTTTGAATAATTGTATAATTTAAAAGAAAAGAGGGTTACTATGGTTGGTGAATCTATGCCTGCAGTATTTTTGAAATTTTTTCGATGCTATAATTATGTACAATGTAGAACTGTAAAAGTGTAGAAGGTGTTAGTTTAAATAGTATACCTTATATTAACTAATAATAATTTATGTATAGGTTAAACTGTTGATGCAATAGTAATACCATTTGAGGGAACCATGGTTGACAAATTCGGAAAAAAAGAAAATTTGGTGCTTTTAGGTAAATACGTCTTTAGGTACTTACTTACTTACCTAATATAATATAAATATATTTCTGTTAATCGTTTTTATAATGCAATATTATCATTTATTACACAAGTAAAAACTAATTGAACATTCACATACTTTCCAGGCACAGTAATGAAAGCCATAAGTGTTTCGTTAATAAGGAATAAAATATACAGACCGTTTTAAAGGAGTTCAATATAGGCAACTTGCTATGTAACTGTATGCGGGTCGTGTAGATTTGTGCGTAATGCATTTTAAGTTTAAGTGACTATGTATAAATAAATACAAAGCACATGCATCTACAATCCAGATATCAATAACGCATAACACAAATATTAATTATTTTGTTTTTTTTTGCCAAAGGTTTAAAAATGCTTACAAGCTAGACAAAACTGCATAAATTTGATCAATCCGATTTTAATTCTGAAAAAAATTTCTTATGATTTTTATTCGTCTAATAAGTGATTGATTAAGGGTTTTTTTTTTAGAACTAAAATCAAAACTGTTATAAATGTTAAAAATAAGAAACTATTTTTAATTTTAAATATCCCGACTTTTAATAACTGAAACAAAAAATGCCCCGATCGATTACTTGTAGAATAAACAACAATTTCAGAGCCGTTTTCAGAAATAAAATCAAACCACCCAAAGCCATACATATTACATGGTTGTTTCGCTTTTTGGTTTCCATTACTATATATTTTTAAATTGGTGTCCAGAATTTACAAAATAATTAGGATCACACGGCGATTTAGATAGGCAAATCAAGTACATCAGTACACCATGGCCGTGTGTTGATTTTCCGGTACTTCATAATAATATATTGTATTATATAATTGAACAAAAACTCAATGATATTATCTAATAATTAACTTAAAATAAACTAGAAATATGGTTAGAGTAAATGGTTTGGAATAGTAACATTACAGTTTGAAAGGCAAATTAGATGTCAGTGACCACTATTTCCATATCAACAGCAATCACACGATACAGACGTCTTGATGTTTACCAAATGAAAAATATAATATAATATGAGTGGTATATTTCATACAAAAAAAAATAGTTTTGAACACAATCAATAGTATGCATTATAAGATTAGTATTATGATTTAAATTTATTTTATTTTTTATGTAGCATAACATTACATTTTCATTAACATAATTTTATCAACATACCAGATGTATTAAACATTTACAAGTACAGTTTTATTAATTCGTCACTTACAGCTGATGGCATCAATATTCCGAGGTCAGTAAAAAGCAAGCTGATGTAAGATGGGTGTGTATAATCCACTGAAGGGTGAGCATGTAATAAATTATCATCATTTGAATTGTTCTCATTGTACTAAAATGAAAATAATAAAATAAAATAGTACTAAAGATAATAATGGATCTGAACATTGGCAATTAATATTTAGTAGTAATAAACTTTTAAAGAATTCAACTAAGGGTAACAATTTTATGAAAACCAAAGAACAGTAAGTTACTATAACAAATCTCACAAGATTCATAATTGAATCGTTTATCATGGTCTCAAATTGTTCATATTTTTTAAATGTATTAAATGATAACTATGAAATTAAATGTATTAAATGAAAAGAATCAAATAATATTCATAATATCATTGTTGATTCCAAAATTGTGTTAAGTTTAACAATTTTGAAGTTTTGGTACACCTAGATTCAGAAACAAATAAGATTCATTATAATATTTTAAATGCTATCTACTTAATAGAATAAATTGAAAATATAATACAACATCTCTTATAAGTTAAAATTATATTAAAATTTTTTTGACTGGGTAAGCTAGTATAAACTTAAAAATATTTGTTTGTACCGTGATAAATCAGTTTTTAGTACATTATAGGAGAATTTTTATGTCAATGTTATTTGTTATGTTATTATTATAATAAATTTGATAAAAATATATAATAATAATCTAGCCAAAATTATGATTACAATTAATCTCTATATGACCACATAAGGTTATGAATAATATACTTACTACGAAATTATTAGGTAAATCTTTCTGATTCAGAGGATACATTCGCGAAAACTTGTAACTTTCTGTTAACACATAAAATGGTTTTTTGAATTCTTTAGCACAAATAGCCATAGTACAACTTCCAATCTATAGAAAATAAAATATAAAAGAATTAACATTAAACTAGAATAGCTTTCTATTAAAAAAGGATTGTTCAATATATATATATATATATAGCGATATATACTGGAGGACACTTAACTAATCACTTACACCTATAATCATTATCATCAAGACTGAATTTCAGAGGCATAGGCATGGTGTGACTAAGAGAGTATATCTCCCGTAGATTTTTTTTTTTTGTTAAATATTGAATATTTAAATTATTAAAATTATTATAATTATTAAAACTTGAATATTTTATGCATGTACCCAAACATTATAGGTTATAGCTCCTCCATTTAAATTCATCATGCTACAACCATGTTAAGAAGGGTGACATCGCAAAAAATCATAAAATTCCTGTCATAAAAAAATGTGTTACACCTGTATGCATAGAACTAGTACAAATTCTGTAAAGAACTCTGTAGTCTAACTTCTATTATTTTAAAGTACTAATTCTGTTATAATAATGTTTGCACTACGCTTAAGAGGACTCAACATCTCCATTTGTTTTCACCGTAAGTTGGTTTTTTACGATTATTCAGTTTTTAAGCGAATTATGATGATAAGATAAGATAAGATAATATTTTATTGGCCAAAAATAAGATAGTTTAAATAAATACAATAATTAATTACACATAGTTTGGCCCAATTTACCACTGAGGTAGTACCTTGTATT